>QNQO01002246.1:0-109242 GCA_003290165.1 Berberis thunbergii
AAAACACAAAAATTGTAGTACTCTGAGTTATCTAATAAACACACAACTTGAATCACTTGAAAAAAAATTTAAATGAGCAAATTATGATGATTTTACTAAAGTCACGCAAATTTGTCTCGCAATAAAAATGGGATTAGTGTTCTGACTTTCGGCCAACTTATGTGTTTAATCGAGACCGATTCTCAATTTGATCAAAACACAAAAGTTGTAGGACTCTGAGTTATTTAATAAACATAACTTGAATCACTTGAAAATGTTTTGAAATAAGCAAGTTATGGTCATTTTATTACAATCGCGCAAATCTGTCTGAAAAATTCCTGTTCGCAGCTTGCAATGCGAGAATTCCAGATAACCCGCATTGCACATTGCAGACAGGAAAGGTTTTTACTGTTCGTAGTGTGCAATAAGGGTTATCTGGAATTCCCGTGGAAATATTTTTGGAAAAAAATTATGTTCCCCATGGACAATGTGGGAATATTGAGATAACCCACATTGTCCACTGCGGACAAAACTAAAAGGTGCAATTTTCTTAAACTGGAAAAATTTTTAGTTTGTGAATTTTTTTTAAATAACCTGCATAGTGCACTGCGGACATAACTAAAAGCTGCAATTTTATCTGAAACTGGAAAAAATTTCAATTTGTGATTTTTTTTAAACTTAGTTTTCTGATGTATTTGCGCATTGTCACATCAAACCTAACTCGAACCAAACTATTCTTTTATGTGACTACTCCAAACCACCATTTTGCGCGACTTTTAGTAAAAAAAACCTTAACTTGCTCATTTCAAAATATTTTCAAGTGATTCAAATTATATTTATTAGGTAACTCAAAGTACTACAATTTTCGTGTTTTGATGAGGTTGAGAATAAGTCTCGATCAATCATATAAGTTGGTTGAAAGTCAGGTACACTATCTTATTTTCATTGCAAGACAGATTTGCGCGACTTTAGTAAAATGACCATAACTTGCTTATTTCAAAATATTTTTAAGTGATTCAAGTTGTGTTTATTAGATAACTCAAAGTAATAAAATTTTCATAATTTTATGAGGTTGAGAATCGGTCTTAATCGAGGAATTAAAATTAGTTGAAAGTTGCCCCTATTTTTATATAACTATTTTTATCAACAGGTGGTGAAACAATCGAATGTGGGAGAGTGGAGAAGGAAGAAATAGAATGGATGACTTACTTACAAAAGAGTTGGAGCTGATAATGGGGCGAGGAGATTTGGCTAGAGATTTGAGGGGATTTTGGAGAGTTTGAGGGTTTCGATATATAACAGTTTCAATTTTGAGAAATTTTCGAGGGAGGGTGAGAAGAATTAGCAAAAGATTTAAGTGTGGATAGAGATTTGAATGTGGGAGAGGGAGAAAATTTCAAATGGGAAGGGATGAATCTCTTGCGATTTGAATGGGGGATGGGAAAAAAAAGTTGGGTTTTGGTTTATATAGGTAATGCGAAAAGAAAGTAGGTGATGTGTAAGAGTAGAATAATGTTAAAATCTAGAAAATTGTGGTGTAGAGTAGTCATTGCTTATTTATTTATAAAGACTAAAATAAAGTCGGATATAAGGTAATTGGGCCAAAATCATTCAGGAGTACACATCCCTCCCAGTTGTGTTCATGGAACTTGAAATTGAAATATCTTGACTGAAACTATGGCAACTCCTCTTTCCTTACACAATCTTAGACCCTCCTTATCCTCTGAAAAACCTCCATTCAAGACCACCACCACCACCACCAACCCAAAGCAAAAACACCCATGTATCTCTCTTCTAGAAAAATGCTCCACCATGGCAGAGTTGAAGCAAATCCATGCCAAATGCTAAGAACAGGTCTCTTCTTCGACGTATACTCCGCAAGCCGAATAATAGCCTTTTGTGCTCTCGAAAACTCCGGTAGTCTTCACTATGCCCGTCTAGTCTTTACCCAAATCCCCAATCCCACCTCCTACATTTGCAACTGCATAATTAGAGGCTACACTAACAAGATTTGCCGAAGAGTCCATTTCATTTTATCGAAACATGATCGAATGCGGTCTTGTTCCGGATAATTTCACATTCCCCTCATTGTTCAAGTCCTGTGGGGACTTGAGGGAGGGTAAACAGCTGCATTGTCATGCTATAAAGTTCGGGTTTGGATCGGATACTTATATTCAGAATACATTAATGAATATGTACTCGAATTGCGGGAGCTTAGTTTGTGCTCGTGGGGTTTTGATAAAATGACTGAGAGGACAGTGGTTTCTTGGGCGACTGTGATTGGTGCTTATGCGCGGTGGGATCGTAGTGTTGAGGCGCTTGAGATATTTAGGAGGATGGAATTGGAGGATGTGGAGCCTAATGAGGTTACGTTGATTAATGTGTTGACAGCTTGTGCTAGGTCGAGAAATGTGGAAATGGGGAAGCGGGTTCATAGGCATATGGAGGAGAATGGAATTGGGTTTAATGTGGTACTCACCACGGCTCTTATGGATGTTTATTGCAAGTCTGGGTACTTTTCGCTGGCTAGGACATTGTTTGATGAGATGCCGGAAAAGAACTTGTTTTGTTGGAATATCATGATTAATGGACATGTTGAGAATAGTGAATATGAGGAAGCTTTGTTACTCTTTCGTGAAATGCAAGAGAATGGTATTAAAGGTGATAAAGTGACCATGGCGAATTTGGTGCTTGCTTGCACACATTTAGGCACTCTTGAGGTTGGTAAATGGTTGCATGCTTATATAGAGAAGGAAAGCATTGAAGTTGATGTAGTGCTAGGGACTGCGCTGGTTGATATGTACATGAAGTGCGGAAGCCCAGAGGCTGCATTACAATCTTTCCGCAACATGCCCCAAAAAGATTTGATGACTTGGACCGCTATGATTGTAGGATTTGCAATGTGTGGGCAAAGCAAGAAGGCTTTACATTTGTTTTACGAGATGCAAAGAAGTGGGGTGAAACCAGATGCCATCACTTTTGTTGGTGTGTTAGCGGCTTGCAGTCATGCAGGACTTGTGAACGAAGGGCAATCACATTTTGATTCTATGTCAAATGTATACAGCATTCAGCCTAGTGTCGAACACTATGGCTGTATGGTTGACATGTTAGGACGCGCTGGTCACATAGCTGAAGCAGAGAAGCTAGTACAAGACATGCCAATGAAACCAGACTATTTTGTCTTAGGAGGCCTTCTTGGTGCCTGTAGGATCCATGGAAAACCTAGAGGCTGCAGAGAGAGCAGCTCAGCTACTTCTTGAACTTGATCCATCCAATGGTGGAACCTATGTGCTCTTATCTAACATATATAGTTCATTAAAGAAGTGGATGAAGCCAAAAGAATAAGGGAGCTCATGAAGGAAAGGAACATCATGAAGCCACCAGGTTGTAGTTTGATTGAGGTAGATGGAGTTGTTCATGAATTCGTCAAAGGGGATACATCTCACCCTCGGTCTTCAGAAATCTATGAAATGTTGGAAGACATGGTAGACCGTTTGAAGAAAGCTGGTTACGTTCCAACAAGTCTGAAGTTTTGATTGACATTGATGAAGAAGAAAAGGAAAATGCTCTTAATCGCCACAGCGAGAAGCTAGCAATATCCTTTGGACTCATTAGCACCGACCCTGGGACACCAATACGAGTTGTGAAGAACCTTCGGGTATGTAATGATTGTCACTCTGCCATTAAGCTCATCTCTGAAGTTTATGATAGGGAGATAATCTTGCGTGATAGAAATCGGTTTCATCATTTCAAGGATGGATCATGTTCATGCAAGGGCTTCTGGTGATCTTCATGTTGTATTATTAATGTTGTTTAATTGATGATTGTGTTTATTAATGTATAATAGTTGCTCAAATGGAGCTTTGATTCATTTTTTATTTAGAAATTGTGTCATTTGCTAGTAATCAGTCTCCAATATTTTACAACATAATCCATTTATTCATGAAACTTGAAAACTGCAACAAGAAAGAGCGAAAATACAGTAGGGATATTATTTAACCTTAAACAAACAGTTTTAACCAAGTAATATAACGTCAGCTCTCTTTCAAGACACTGATTTCCTCCATTTGAGAGATGGTTTTCCTTGCATCAGCTTTGCCTTCCATTTGAGAGGTGGTTTTCCTTGCATCAGCTTTGCCTTCACATTTGGTGTCCGTGGCTCAAACCCCATTTCACTTTCTGCATCACCTTCATCAATCCACTTGGTCCCAGATCGAAGTAAAAGAACTCTTATCTTCCTCCATCTGAAAAATCCTTTCTTCTTGACAGTAAGTTTTTCAATCTGTCCCTGCATGGAGCTGCATTGCGACTGAAGCCCAAGAACTTCTTCTTTTAGCTTCCTTAGCTCCATCTGCTGAGCCGTTACTTCATGCTTTGAAAGACACTCTATTGATGGCTCAAGTGCAGGGTTCCGAGTTCCCCTGAAGGAACCACTCCAATCAGACTGGCGATTGAGCTTTGCATTCTCCGAGAAGAGTACTTGGATTACTGCACGGACAGGTAAACGCTCATTCTGAGCAGCATGAAGGGAAGCTTCAGATGACAGTTTTCTGCTGTCAATCAACCTGCATAGACTCTTCCGCTCTTGCTTTGACGCCCCTGGATGCACCTGCCAAATGAGCCAATAGGATAAACTACAGTAGGTGAAAGATAGGTTACATTTCCTGAATTCACAAATTATACGCATTACCGTTCACTGTATCCGTTATGCTTGGATAGAGTACGACAGTGCCAAGTTTCTCAAGAAGTTAAAAAGATTTGAATTTTTATGAAACAAACTTAGAAAGTTCATTTTCTTAAAGGAGATCACAATAGTCATCTAAAGCCTAAGGTACCCAACCTTATCTCCACTCTTTGAGGTCAAGAATCTGATTGAAGTTGACAAAACAGCAGCAACTGAGTCCTTACCATCAGGATGAATGTTATGTCAAAATACCTAAGATTACCTGGAAGTGAATGATTCACTTACTTTTAGATAAGTGTCGATGGCCCGATATAACCCATCGTCTGTCGTATGGGCATGACTAGGGAGAGCTCCAGCAAGTGCAATGAACTCTGGTAATGCCAAATTAGCGTCTATAGCAACTTCAGCAAGATAAGCATCAACCAGCTTTGCTACCTTGACTAGAGCAGCTCCACTCTTAGTCGCTTCATTCAAGTTGTTGAACCTATTGACCAACCGAGTCACGAGTTCAACATCCAGTAATGTCCCACAAGTATGACTAAAAGCCGGTATCATGAAACTCTTTCAGTGAGGCCTGGTCAAGTTGCCATGATATCCGTTTCTCAAGCTCAGCTAGATAATTTGGTTCAACTCCAACCATATTTGCCGTACGGAGTAGGCGCAAAAGAAAATTGCAGTGAACAGAATCCTTTTCTGGAGGTAGAATCCCAACTAGCGTCTCAACAAAGAACCTCTTCTTCATCCACAATGCCGTTATACTCTCTGGAGGATCCTCAACAGTGTTTGGAATAGGACCCTTGCTTGGATCTTCATCAGACAGGTCAGGAAGCCACTTAGAAGCATAATTCGTGATAATAGAACCGATAAGGTCCGGTCTGATCCCTTTCGCCTTAATGTTGGAAATGGTCTTTACAAAGTAGTCCATATCAAGAATGCATATATCATCAAACCAACAATCTACCGCAAGTTGTCTTATGGTCAACTTACCAGCAAAGGCGGGTTCTGCCATAGCTAGCTTCTTCATTGCAGTTTAGCAGTCTGGAAAACCTCCGAGAACCGGTATCTTATAGAATTCATGTAAGTTTGATTACCCAAAAGGATACAAATACTCGAAAAGTCAGTAACAGATAATACAGACAATATGACACCCGAGTTTGTCTGTTGGTACCAAATGATCACGCCATTAAAGTGAAATATTCTTTACTTTCTAACCCGTTTGCGTCTGAAACAAATGAAATGGGCAGTCTAGGAATGAAGCATTCCTTATAAGCTTTGTTACCGTTGCAAGATAAAGCGAAGATGGAGAAGGCAGTCAGGACAAGAGGGAGGGAGTTACATAGAGAAGGAAGACAAAGAAGCCATATAAATGCAGTATTGGCAATCCATGATAACTCACATTGACACCCACACATTCTCAGGCATGAAAAAACAAAATCTCATTGAAGCGACAAGGGTATGGTACGTAGAAAGACAAGGGTCATTAAGTGCTATATCCATTCTGTGTGAACTGGAGAACAAAACTTCACTGTGATCCACCAGATAAACAGCGAGGTCCTTATTTTTGCTCATACAAAAGAATCCGACCCTTTTAGTCCGTGAGGCTTATTTGTTTATGTTGACAAACTAGTGTAATACTCGTGCCGTTGGCACTATTGCAAATTACATCCTACCTTCACGGCTATGTCGAATACTCACATTTGGGGTTTTGTTTCGATTTCTAAAAAACACTTGCATAATTGTTTATTACAACAGTTATGATGAATGAATTTTGTAAACGTTAATACTCTTGAATAGTAAAACATTGTTAATAAAACTGATCAACGCAACCAATGTGCTAAGGAATTTAATCTCCATCAAATGTAAGCTTAACTAAAATAAGAAGGAAAGAATTCAATATTAAAAAATATCACATGTTTGTCCAAGTGAGTTTTGACTGAAATTGATGCCGATTTAGTAAAGCAGCAGTTGAAGAAATATAATTAGGGCAAACAAAATAACACATTTGGTTTAGAAGAATATCAAGATGATTTTTTACAAAAATTAAAAAATATTTAAAATTTTGACAGAGATTCCCATTTTTTCAAAATTTAAACTTGTCATAAGCATTTGTACCTCGCATAATTTGACATTCACAAAAAATTGCTGCCTCAACGCAATATATAATCAACGTTTTCAGTATTAAAAGAGGTTTGATAGTAGAACATGGTATTAAACAGTCAAAGAGACATGCACACAATATCATTATATCCAAAAACAATGTCATCTTTGAATAAAGTAATTTATCTGAACATGTCATAAGAAATAAGTGACTATAATGACAATAAATGTCATGAACAATTAAAAAATCAAAAATTTGACAGAATTTCCTCTGTATTTTTAAATATTGAAACCTGTCTGAACCTGTCATAAAAAATTACAATGGCAATCAATGCCATGAACACCACATAATAGCTCCACACCAAAAGTATCATTTAATTATCAAAATATTGCAGTATAAACATTTAAGTACATCAAAGATTTTATTCTTAAGGAGAAAAGGGATCCCAGATTTTGATGCTTGTACTGCAAGTTCTCTATGACGTACAAACGCTACAGGGGTACATTACGACGTTACCCGTATGAAAGCCAAATGAGAAAAAAACTAAAAACACTGAAAAGCCATTACAAAACTTAAAGCAAAAACAACTGAAATTCGCTCACAGTCAGCTCCCAGCAACCCGGACAGCACCCACAATCTCTGTTTCGCAGCCGTATAACACGCAGCACTACGCGCGTTCCTGCGACAAAGCCCGAAAGTACACCGGACTGCCCAAAACAACCCGCATACACACTCTCCAACCGCGTGCCGCAGCATCTCAGCTGGCTGCAAGCTAATCAAAACCGCAGCACTCAGAAAAACAAACAAAACAGCCTCTTCAGGCCGTGTCCACAACGCTGCGACGGACAGCAGCACCGCAACGCCGCAGCAGCAGCGGCAACGCAACGCAACAGCAGCGGCGCAGCAGTGCAGCAGCAGCAGCATCAACAGAACCCGCGTAACAGCAGTAGCAATCGCAGCGCAGCAACAGCAGCAGCAAACAGGGTACGCTCTGTTTTGAGAGAGCCCATCCAATTCCGTGCCTAATAAATATTGCCTCATTAAAATCTGATTGTGCCTTTCACTTTACCAATTGAATAAAATGTAATTGAAAAAAATTGCATCTTTTAAATAAAGTTATCATACATTGCTAATGATTTTCAGGCAACACCTGGCTTAGATATTCAGAGAATCGAAACTATAAAGCACATCCAAAGGAACCAATGCTAGAGTGATTTCATTCCATCAAAATGCATGCTTGTCTATAAAAAGATCAAAATCAATGCAACATCATGATACCCAAATCACTGAAATTGATTCCAAACAAACAATCTACTCTAGGGCTTATGCTAAAATAACACCAAAAGTGAAATCAAAGCTTGAAAATGCAGAGAAGTTTAAAGCTTGGAGAGGGTTGCTTACCACCTCCACCACCACCACCACCACCACAGCTGAGAGATAGAAGAGATGAGCTGATAATGAGAGAGAGAGAGAGCTAAAGTGAGTTCGAGATTGGAGACAAATCACTTTGTTGTGAGTGTTCTCATACAATCTACACTACTACTCTACAGTTTTTGAGCTACAAAAGAATTTTCTTTTTCTTTCTTTATTGTTTTTTTATCCATATTATTTGCCTTGTGACTGATTTCCATGATTAATTTTGTGACTATAAAAAACGTTTCTTGAAATTCAGGCTGGTGATGTTTCAAAAAACAATCGAGGATGGCATAAATCTATCCTCCTATCTCCCCGAGCAACAATGTAAGAAAGATGGGTGATTCAATGAAGTTAATCTCAAGGGACTCAATGAGGTTGGACAAACTCTAAATCCTTACAATCTGAAAGGTGCCCAGGGTGCAGTAATTTGTTCATTCAAAACATGCAATTTAGATCCAACACTTCCAAATTTTATTTTTAAGCATGCTAGTTCAAGATAATGAAATGTCTTGCTAACTCCACAAAAATAGATGTTTTACCAACTTCATGGAAGGGACAGTGAACTTAAAAGTCTTTTACCTTCCATTGAAGTGTTCTGATGCTTGCAGGCAGGCAGGCAACTTGCTTGCGTGCAGGCAACATGTTTGCAGGCAGACAGCTTGCTTGCTTGCAAGTAGCATGCTTGAACAGGCAGGTAGGCTTAGTGGTCCTTTTTTTAACAAACTTATATAGTACTAAAAGATTTAGCAACTTCATGGAAGGGACAGTGAACTTAAAAGTCTTTTACCTTCCATTGAAGTGTTCTGATGCCTGCAGGCAGGCAGCTTGCTTGCATGCAGCATGCTTGAACAGGTAGGTAGGCTTAGTGGTCCTTTTTTTAACAAACTTATATAGTACTAAAAAGATTTAGCAACTTCATGGAAGGGACAGTGAACTTAAAAGTCTTTTACCTTCCATTGACTTCTGCCAAGACATAAAAATGCCACGTAGGACGAATAGACTTAAATTACTGTTCATCAAAAGTAAAAAACCAATCTAAAATGTAAGATAGACTAGTGTAATACCCGTGCCGTTGGCACTATTGCAAATTACATCCTACCTTCACGGCTATGTCGAATACTCACATTTGGGGTTTTGTTTCGATTTCTAAAAACACTTGCATAATTGTTTATTACAACAGTTATGATGAATGAATTTTGTAAACGTTAATACTCTTGAATAGTAAAACACTGTTAATAAAATTGATCAACGCAACCAATGTGCTAAGGAATTTAATCTCCATCAAATGTCAGCTTAACTAAAAATAAGAAGGAAAGAATTCAATATTAAAAAATATCACATGTTTGTCCAAGTGAGTTTTGACTGAAATTGATGCCGATTTAGTAAACCAATCTAAAATGTAAGATAGATGAGTTGATTCTCAAGATAGAAAATCCAACGGCATGCAATTTGTGATACTTTGGACTACATGGTATATTTCAATATGTATATCCACGTAGTCAGTGGCGGATCTAGAATTTTAATCAAGTGGGGGCGAAATGGCAAATAAAAAAAAATTCTACCCGAGATAGTAAAATAAGAAAAATACAACTTTAAAAATACATTGCATATATCGAATTGAATTAAGTGTAATCCAATTTTAAGTCAAAATAAGGTCACAATATCAATAACCTTAGCAAGGGGCAAACGAGCGTAATAACTAGAATATATAACTAAAATCACAAAATAATTAGGATAAATATCTAATTGAAGCTAAAAAATCGAAAATATAATAAGATCCTAATACAATTTTATCGAAAAATGTTTATATGAGGCTCAATTTTGTACGAGTTGCCTATGACATATATTTTCATTGAAATTCTTTAGTTATTATTTTAGATATTAATTTCAAATATTTTTTTTGTTTGAGGTTTTACGTCACTTGTGAATAAGCAATTCATTGTTTTAATGTTTGCAATTAAATATAAAATTGCGTTGAAAATAAAAAAGTAGGAGAAGGTCACAATGACAAAATTATATAGACATAAAAAAGAAATCATATGCTCTGAGATGACCAAAAATAATTTTTTATTAAACTAAACAATTTTTTAATGTTTGCAATTACTATAAAATTGTATTGAAAATAAAAAATTAGGCGAGTAACAATGATAAAAATAGTAATTATCAGTAACCATAAAAATTTATAGTGAATAGCCATAAAAATGCGTTAGATGAGTATCGAACTCGGATTGTTTACAAAATTTACAAACTTCCAACCACTACACCAATAGAATTCTATTATACATTATAAAATTAGTTGAATGAACAATTTACATATTGTATTATACATTATAAAATTGATTTTTTAAAGATTAAGTATATAATAAAATTATTTTAAAAGTTGAGGGCTCGCCCCTTAGTAGGTCCGCCTGCTAGTAGTATTCTACCTTGTATATCCAGTTCCTGAGTTATCGGATAAATGTGGTTATAATTATATGGCTTGAGGCAGCTTGCATGAAAGACCGGATGGAGCTTTGGCCTCCCTGAAAGTCAAGACTTCAGCCTCGGTCCTACGTTTGCGCAGGAGCGCTACAGCATGATACTACACTCTATTTGTATTAAAAAATGGTATAAACCAGACTACTTACTGAAAATTATGAGATCCTTGTGCACCACAAACCTTCTTGGTTCTCTCTGATTATAAAGATATTTGAATTATGGTCAACAATGATACTCATGGTGTGTTTGGTTACATGAAATTCATTAGGGAACCACTTACACTTAAGTTAATTTGAGGTAGTATTCACTGTCAACCATTAGATTTTTTTATTATGGAGTTTCCTTGCTTGATTTTTTTTTTCATGAGAATCTCACCCCTTACTACTTCCAAAGCATGTAATTCTCTTGTTCATGAGACTTTCATTCTCATCATTGATCACAAAACCTAGTAGTGAATGGTGAGTACTGCCTCAAATGAACTTAAAATGTAGAAAATCCCTTCATAAATTTCTATGAAATGTGATTTCATGCAACCAAACACACCCTCAATTTCCATCGAAGTTGGCCATCTATAACTTTCATATATGTTTACTTAATATATTAAAAATATATATTAAAAAAAAAGTATGCTTCTTTGATGTTTAGAGAATTAGATGATCCAAATTATCCTTTGAAGTAGAATCCAATAGAGTTTAACGTTCTATTTATAACTTTGGGAATAATAATTCTGACCTTTGTACATCATCTGTCTTAAACTAGGGTGTGGTTACTAGTTACATGTACATGGACTCCAATATCATGGAATCTATGGTCCAATTTACCTCTAAAGCCATTTAGAGGCTTCATCAACATTTTTTTATTTTTTTCACTATAAATGTTGGAGATTCTCGTTAACATGGAAATCACATACTTTGGAGAGTAAAGATTTATCATATTTTAACAGAAATTTTGAAGACCACTTGTCGAATGGAAAAATGAAACCTTGACACATACATGACGTTAATCATAATCGAGTCGCAATCATTCTCCAACTCATTGATTTCAAGCCTCGCTAAAATAACTTAAAGGTTGATTTCAATTGAAAGAATGCAACATTAAAGGAGAAATTCCAACAGTCGTCAAATAAGCGTAAGCAAAACCCAGAAAACCTATTGCTAACATTGCGCCCAACTGAACCTGACATAATCATAATCTAAAGGTGGCATGGGTTTATCGTGGCAAGCAATCACACAAATCACCAAATAACAATCAATTCCTGGTATTTGGTAGAAGGAATCCTGCAGAGAGAAGCAATCTCACAGAAAGGAAGACCACCCAGATGAACCATCAAGCAGAGCTTATCAATAAGGGGGTGGTTGAGTGTACAAGAAGATAAACCGTTCATCAAAGTTCATTTTCGATATTTTCAAGGTTGATTACATAGATTTTGATTCTTCAAGCAATGCGATCTTTCCACATGTCCTCACCTAATTCAAGCTAAATGATATTTTCATTCACCGCTTCTATTCAAGTTTTCAACGGTCGTCTCCTCCATTTACACCCCCTCTATTAACTTGTCAATCTAGACATTTTCTAATTGGCGCCGTGTTTGGTATTCTCTGCACGTGACCAAACCAAGTTAAACATTTTTCTATAATTTTGTCATTTATGAGCGCTACACTTAAGTGTTTATTAATTCTTTCATTTCTAATTTTATCCTTACAGATTTTACCACACATTCACCTTAACATACGCATTTCTGCTATTATCATCCTATACGTATGTTGTCCCATAGTAGCCAAACATTTTGAACCATATAGCATAGTTGGTCGAACAATTGTCTTATAGCATTTTTCTTTTAGCTTTGCAGACATCGTTCTATCGCATAATACTTCTGACGTCATTCTCCATTTCAGTCAATTAGCTTTAAACGATAGTTTACATCTTCTCCAATATGTCACAAGCTATGTCTAAAAATATCCCTCACCAAGGCAACAAGGCATCCAAGGCATCATATGGACGCTGGCAGTAGGCCCGTAAAGGCCCGATGGAGCAGCAAGCTTTTCGAGATGCCTCCGGAAGGTTCTAGAGTGCTCTTGGACATTCTAGTTTAGCTTTCTCTAGAGTGTTCTAGCATGGATGAATCTAGAACACCCTTGTACAGATTTGTGTAGTATTTTCTAGAAGCCTCCTTATAATTTCTGATTCCTTTGGAGGTGGAAACTTTCTAGATGCATAGAGAATACTCCTTTGAAGGAGGATTGTGAAAGGTTCTAGGCTAGAAGCCTCTAGGACTTTAAGGGCCTATAAATAGGCTTTGGCATTCATTTGTACAGATCATGAATAAAACACTTGTACAACTCTCTCAAGCAATACAAAGCATTCTTTCAAAAAGCCTAAATACTTGTGTCTTAGCATTTTCCTCACTTAAACTTTCGTAACATCACGTAGCATTAGCCAAACATCGAAGTGCCTTAACTAGTTAGTCCGACGGGAGTGTGACTCTAGTGGGCAACGTGTTAGCCGAGGGAAAAAAGGTCAGCACGTGACACGTGGTATCAGAGCAGCGACGATCGTAGGGGCGGTCTTGCTGAAGTTGCGTTGTGCTAGCTGCTGTGTGTACGAAGGTTAGGTTAGGGGTGGGCACGGTTCGGATCGGTTCCAGTTTTGGAGGAACCTAACTCGAACCGTTTAAAATTAACGGATTCGGTCCGGTCCGAATCCCCTCATTTTGAATATTGGAACCGAACCTAACTCAAACCGTTTGGAACGGTCCGGTCCCTACGGTTCCAAACGGTTCCTACTAAAAAATGCATCAATTTCTAGTTAGAAGTTGCTAGAATGATTATTGTTTTATACTAAATCCAACCAAGAACACCAAAACAACCCAACTATCTACAATAGTTAAAAAGCTACAAACATATACAAACAGAATAAATAACTCAATTAGATACATACATCAATGGTTGAAAAAAGCTACACACAGATACATCAAAGCAACCACAGAATGATTACTATGTTGGTTTCTTCTAGTGACTTAGATTCAATCAGAGGAAGAGCAACAATGTTGCAGTAACAATTTGGATTCAAACAGGGAAGGAACAATTAGAAGAAAAGGGATTCTATTGGAAACGAAAAAGAAAATTACAACTAAAGCTCAGTCTGGACTTACAAATCTCCCATATCACCGACATCTTCTTTAAGGGTTACCTCAACTTCCTCTACACCAGAGTCCCCCTTCATACCCATCACTTGTGCAAGTCCCCCTTCTACACCAGAGTCCCCCTTCATACCCATCACTTGTGCGAGCAGGAGACACCTCATCCACAACTTCTAGCCTCCATTACAGGGTTCTCTTCTGGGTTGCGAGCAGGAGACACCTCATCCACAACTTCTACTGGTAACTCTGCCATTAGACTTGCATCAAATTGGTAACTCATCCACATCTTCCAAATCTACTGGTGGTGGTGGCTTTCTGCTGCTTCTTCTAATCGACAAAGACAGAGAGAGGGAGTTCTTCTCTTCGACAGAGACAGAGAGAGGAGAGGGAGATCTCGTTGATCTCTTCTTCTCCGGTGATCTTCGACAGATCCCTTCGACAGATCTCTTCTTCGACAGAGAGAGGAGAAGAGAGGAGAGGGAGATCTCCTTCTCAAGACAGAGAGCGGAGAGAGGAGAGGAGATCTCGCTGATCTCTTCTTCTCTGCTGATCTTCGACAGATCTCTTCTTCGACAGAGAGAAGAGAGGAGAGGAGAGGGAGATCTCCTTCTCGAGACAGAGAGCAGAGAGAGGAGAGAGAGATCTTCCCCTTCTCGAGACAGAGATAGAGACAAAGAGAGGAGAGTTTAGCTGTTTAGGTTTAGGTTTTGGTTTATGTTTAGGGTTTTATAGTAAATGGGATTTGAAACGGTCCGGACGGGTCCAACCCGGACCGTTTCATTTTTAAAATTAGGAACCGGGACCGGACCGTTTTATAACGGATTCGGACAAATCCGGACCGTATCTAAAAACTTATAATTTAAATCCGGACCGTTTAGAGGAAAACGGTCCGGTTCGAGTTGAATCCGCGGATCGTCGACCCGTTTGCCCACCTCTAGGTTAGGTGCGGAGCAATCTGATCATGTCGGGAAAAAAAAAGAGTGTTGTTGGAGGGTCCGTGATCGAGGAGACTGGAAGAAAGACTAGTCGGACCAGCATGCTTGAGGATCGTATGGCCAAGGTGGAGCTGACCGTGGGCGATCTCCAGGACAACGTCAGGGAGATGAAACAGAAGGTTGAGTCCTTCAATGGGACGTTGGCTAGCGTCACTACGGATATCGAGCAACTCGATAGTCGCGTCTATGACCTTGAGCTTGGCACTGTGGAAGCCAAGGACGAGACTCAACTTCTCGTCAACCAAGTTGCGGATGCCATGTGCAACGAGATGGGCCAGCTCAAGGACACGCTGATGGGGGCAGCTCCAAGCCATCCGGGAGCAGGTTGAGTCATTGCAATCGGACGTCAACTTATGCAAGGTGGCTGTGGCAGGTAGTGCTACTGTACGAGAGGGACCAAGGATGAAGGTGCCCGAGCCGCCAAGGTACCATGGGAAGCGCGATGCTAGGGAGCTCGACAACTTCCTATGGAGTGTTGAAAAATATTTCGACGCTATGCGCTTGGACGACGATGAGTCCAAGATCACCACCGTCACCATGTACTTGGGTGATGATGCCATCCTTTGGTGGAGGAGGCGTGAGTCGGATATCAAGAAGGGTCTTGCTCGCTTAAGACTTGGGACGAGTTCAAGGCGGATTTCAAGCGGCAATTCTATCCGGTTAATGCGGAGGAAGTTGCTATGAAGAGGCTGCGTGGACTGAAGCATACGGGGTCGATCAAAGAGTACGTCAAGCAGCTCACTTCTCTTATGCTTGAAGTCTCGGACATGCGGGAGAAGACTCAGCTCGTCTACTTCATGGATGGACTACAACGATAGGCTGAGCAAGAGTTAAAGAGACTCAACGTTCAGTCACTTGCGGAGGCCATCGCAATTGCCGAATCCTTGTTCGAATACAAGGCTAATTCGAAAAGCCACAAGGGCGGCAGCAAGAGTGGCGGCGGTAACAAGGGAAAAGGTGGGGGAGCAAACCCACCGAAAGAAGCATCAGTAGCAGCGGCGGCAAGCAGTTCGAGAGGAAGGACAAAGCCAAGCAGTCCTTCTCGGATAGCAAGGTGAAAACTGCGACTGTTTCTTGTGCGGAGGACCGCACTGGGCTAGGGAATGCCCACAGCGACAGAAGCTCAATGCGATGATCGCTGGCAAGAGTGGATCGTCCGGGGAATCATTGGGGGATGAGGCACAAATGGGGACTTTGCGCTTGCTAAGCAGCGTCAAGGCTACGGTGAAGCAAAGCAACGTGGCTAAGGTAAGTACGCTGCCCCATTCGAAGAAATCCGCTTTTATGTTTGTGGAAGCCAAGGTAAATGGCAAGGCTTCAAAGGCACTCGTCGACACGGGTGCAACGCACAATTTTGTTGCTTTGAAGGAGGCAACAAGGCTGGGCGTGCAGTACACCAAGGAGCCAGGCACCTTGAAGACCGTCAACACAGCACCAGTGCCTATCCATGGTGTAGCACGAGGCGTCTCCCTTCATTTGGGCGAATGGAAGGGGACGGTGGATCTGACTGTCATCACGGTGGACGACTTCTCATTGGTGCTGGGCATGGAGTTCATGGATACGGTGAAGCCATGGACATTAGAAAGGGAAGGGTCGATGACTATTGCAAAGGATCGAGAAGCATGCTCTGTCCCTATCACTCGAGAGATCGTGGAGGCCAAGATGTTGTCAGCCATTCAAGTAAAGAAAGACGTGCAAAAGGGGCAAGCAACATTTGTGGGCACGTTGATCGAAGATGGGCCTCAACCCAGCGAGGTTCCGAAGAAGGTAGCTGCGATTTTGAAAGAGTACAAAGATGTCATGCCTCCAAAGCTACCCAAGAGACTTCCTCCAAGAAGGGAAGTCGATCATATGATCGAGCTGGAACCAGGGGCTAGGCCTCCAGCCATGGTGCCTTATCGGATGGCACCGCCAGAGTTGGAAGAGCTACGCAAGCAACTCAAGGAGCTGCTAGACGCGGGGTTCATTCGGCCATCCAAGGCCCCATTCGGTGCACCAGTATTGTTCCAATGCAAGCACGACGGGTCCTTGAGTATGTGCATCGATTACCGAGCACTTAACAAAGTAACCATCAAAAACAAGTATCCAATTCCTTTGGTTGCCGATCTTTTCGATAGGCTCGGTAAAGTCAGGTACTTTTCAAAACTGGATCTCCGATCAGGGTATTGGCAAGTGCGCATAGCCAAAGGAGATGAGCCAAAGACAGCATGTGTCACTCGCTATGGGTCTTATGAGTTCTTGGTGATGCCTTTTGGTCTCACCAATGCCCCGGCTACTTTCTGCACTTTAATAAACAGAATCTTTCAGCATTTCTTGGATAAATTTGTAGTCGTCTATCTCGACGATATCGTCGTGTATAGCGACAACTTGGAAGAACATGTGCATCACTTGCGACAGGTTTTCCAAGTATTGCGGGAGAGCGAGCTGTACGTGAAATTGGAGAAGTGTTCGTTCGCCCAAGACGAGGTGTCTTTCTTGGGGCATCGCATCAAGGCTGGAAAGATCATGATGGAACGGGACAAAGTGCAGGCCATCAATGAATGAGAGCCCCCCAAGAACGTTTCGAAGCCACGTTCTTTCCTTGGGCTGGCCAATTATTATCGGAGATTCATTTTGAGCTACTCGGCGAGAGCAGCCCCACTGACAGACTTGCTGAAGAAGAAAGTGCAGTGGCATTGGAGTGAGAAATGCCAAGAAGCGTTCGATGATTTGAAGAAGGCAGTCACCGAGGAACCTGTCTTGGCCTTGCCCGATTATGCTAACTCATTCGAACTTCACACTGATGCATCAGACTTTGCCATCGGAGGGGTGCTTATGCAAGAAGGCGTCCCATAGCCAATGAGTCTCGCAAGCTCAATGATACCGAGAGACGGTATCCGGTGCATGACAAGGAGATGACAACCATCATTCATTGCTTGCGAACTTGGAGGCACTATTTGCTTGGGAGTCGGTTTACCATCATGACCGACAATGTGGCTACGAGTTATTTTCAAAATCAGAAGAAGATCAGCCCCAAGCAAGCTTAGTGGCAAGATTTATTAGCGGAGTTCGATTATGTCATGGAGTACAAGTCGGACAAAGTTAATGTTGTTGCTGATGCTCTCAGCCGAAAGGCCATGCTCGCTAGCGCAAGCAGCGCCGCTATCAACCTTCTTGATCGGATCAAGGAGGGGACTTCTCAAGACCCCTTGGCCAAGGGACTCATGGAGATGGCCAAGGAGGGGAAGACTCGACGATTTTGGGTAGAGAATAAGGTGCTCTACACCGTCGGTCGTCGCATTTATGTGCCTAAATGGGATAATCTTAGGCGAGACATCATGAAGGAGTGTCACGACTCAATGTGGGCTGGCCATCCGGGGATGCAGCGGACATTGGCACTCTTGGAGGTAGACTACTATTGGCCTCATATGCGGGATGATATCGAGGCCTATGTGAAGACTTGTCTTGTGTGCCAACAAGACAAGATAGAGCAACGTGTACCGGCAGGACTATTGCAGCCTTTGCCGATTCCGGAAAGGCCATGGGAGAGTGTATCGATGGATTTCATATCGGCCTTGCCCAAGTCTGATAGGTATGGCTTTATTATGGTCGTGGTCGATCACTTTTTCAAGTATGGGACTTTCATACCTGCCCCACGTGATTGCACGGCCAAGCAAGCCGCCAAGTTGTTCTTTCAGCATGTGGTGAAGTATTGGGGCTTGCCTCGGAGCATCATAAGTGATCGGAACCCAAGGTTCACAGCAAAATTCTGGACGGAGTTATTCAAGCTCTTGGGTTCGGGTCTACACTTCTCAACAAGCTTTCACCCGCAAAGCAATGGGCAAACAGAGAGGGTGAATGCCTTGTTGGATTTATACTTGAGGCACTTTGTGGGTGCCAACCAGAAGGATTGGGCCAAGTTGATGGATGTGGCTCAATTTTCATTCAACTTGCAGCGGTCTGAATCGACGCAACAAAGTCCGTTCGAGATCGTCATGGGCCAGCAGCCCTTGACTCCACAAGCCGTTGCATCGGGCTACACGGGTAGCAGCCCCGCTGAGTACAAGCTTGCACGAGGGTGGCATGAGCAGCTTGATATAACGAAGGCGTACTTGGACAAGGCGTCTAAGAAGATGAAGAAGTGGGCAGACAAGCATAGACGCCCTCTCGAGTTCCAAGTGGGCGACATGGTCATGGTCAAGTTGTTGCCACAACAGTTCAAGGTCTTCCGCTCGGTGCACAAGGGACTAGTGCGGAAATACGAGGGGCCATTTCTCGTCCTACAGAAGGTCGGGAGGGTTTCTTACAAGCTTGAGTTGCCGCCCAAACTCAAGATTCATCCGGTGTTCCGTGTGAGCATGCTCAAGCCCTACCATGGTGATAAAGAATATCCAACGAGGGGCGAGTCACATCGGGCACCGACCACGGTCGTGGCTTCCTTTGATCGAGAGCATCGAGGCAAAGAGGCTCATCCGACGGAGGGGTGTGCCAAGCTATAATGAGAATCTCATTCGGTGGAAGGGACTACCGAATAGTGAGGCCTCATGGGAGAAAGAGGACGACCTATGGCAATTCCAGGGCAAGATCGCGGAGTTCGAGGCACGGTCTTGATGGGGTCGTCAAGGACTTGGGTGGGGGAGAATGTCACGAGCCATGTCTAAAAATATCCCTCACCAAGGCAACAAGGCATCCAAGGCATCATATGGACGCTGGCAGTAGGCCCGTAAAAGCCCGATGGAGCAGCAAGTTTTTCGAGATGCCTCCGGAAGGTTCTAGAGTGCTCTTGGACATTCTAGCTTAGCTTTCTCTAGAGTGTTTTAGCATGGATGAATTTAGAACACCCTTGTACAGATTTGTATAGTATTTTCTAGAAGCCTCCTTGTAATTTATGGTTCCTTTGGAGGTGGGAACTTTCTAGATGCATAGAAAATACTCCTTTGAAGGAGGATTGTGGAAGGTTCTAGGCTAGAAGCCTCTAGGACTTTAAGGGCCTATAAATAGGCCTTGGCATTCATTTGTACAGATCATGAATAAAGCACTTGTACAACTCTCTTAAGCAATACAAAACATTCTTTCAAAAAGCCTAAACACTTGTGCCTTAGCATTTTCCTCACTTAAGTTTTTGTAGCATCACTTAGCATTAGCCAAACATCGAAGTGCCTTGACTAGTTAGTCCGACGGGAGTGTGACGCTAGTGGACAACGTGTTAGCCGAGGGAAAAAAGGTCAGCACGTGACAAATAGCCCCATTCTTTTAAATTATAGATACTAGATATCGAAAAGTCTCACACTCTGGGACCTCCACACATTCGATCTCAATTGTTTTACTCTTCCCTCGTGATTCATAACCAAAGTTGCACATTAGATACTCCGTCTTCAAACGACTAATTTCAAAACCCTTACTCTCTAAAGTCTTCTGCCACTTTTCTAATTTCTGACATAAATATTCACTAGTCTCATCAATTAAGACAATATCATTTGCAAATAACAAGCAACAATGTACATCTTCTTACAAATGACTCGTCAACTCATCCATGACCAAAACCAAGAGATATAGACTTAAGGCCAACCCTTAATGTAGTCCTACTGACACTGAAAATTTACTGGACATCCACCCACGGATTGATTTTATATAAGAGTTTATGTATTTTACCTGATATACATGCTTAAATTAATCATTAACTTTTATATAAAAAAAAAATCCGACAAACATTCATGAATATGACTGAAAAAAAAACACTACAGACTACAGAAGTTTAGAACCTACAAAAAAAAAAAGGATTAAAAATTATAATCAGGTGCAACATACCTTGCCTGACTCTGATTATTATTAATTAACCACTGATTCCACTCATTCATCTAGAATTATTTCACCCACTCTTCCAAGTTATGTTTTCTGTTCACCGAATAATTAAACAAATTTACTGGATCTTGGGTTTCTCAGATGTCACATCTCCTGCCGCAGCCGAGCCCTTTCCACTTGCAATAGATACATTCCCTGTGCTATCTTGAGCCAACACTGGTATCTTAACAGCTGCTTGCTCTGCCATCTCCTTCTCGAGTTCTTCTTCCTCCTTACGCAATGCTGTGAACTGGGTATCCAAGGACCTTGCTGCTGCTAACCACGCAAGAACAATCAACATGAGAATTCCACCGAGATAAGGGGTTGAATTTGCAAGTGAACCGAATGTCAAGATCATGAATTGTTGAATCAAAGCCCCTCCAGACTTTCCCAGTGGGTTGCAGACAACATCAATGGCTGCCTTTCCTTTAACCTACAAGCAAACCGTGTGTTCAGGTAATTTAGTGAAAGAAAAGTGGTGCAATGGTGATAACCACAAACTAGGATTAAGTAGTAGCACAAACCTTTGTCTCTTCATCCAAAGGAATGTAAGCCATTTCCTTGCAAGGATCAAATAAACTGTATTTTGCACTCTTACTGAAAATGTTCTGCAAGGCACCCACATAGACTGCCGCAAGTAGAGGAGTCATCCCAAGCTGTCCAATGAGAGGAGCTATGGGGCCACCGAACAAAATCAATGAGAAGAAGCCAACTCCAGTTATGAGGAGCACTGTCGGAGTGATCGTGGCAGCCACTCCCCACCCATATTTGTCGAAAATGAATTGACTCAACAACATCATTGTGAAAGTTGCTATTCCTGTGGCAGTTGAGAAGTCACCCATGAAGGATGAGTATTCATTCGGGCTTGGGAACTGCAAGATTAGACAATGAGAAGGATTGGTGCAAGTGAAACTGCCTGTTGGATAATGAAGAAAAATTGTGAAATTGAAATCAAGTTTGGTTTACCTGAGCCTTGAGCTTTGATTTCCAGGTAACCTCAACAAGGTTGATGCTGATACCATAGGCAATCACCAAGACGGCGAGATCTCTAATATATCTTGAAGATACGAGGAACTTCAAGCTTTCCATTGTACCCATCTTTGGTTTACTCTGCACAGAATCAATGCCCATGAAATCTTGTGTGATAAATCATGATAAAAGTTCTTAACCAAACAATGGTGTACATACAAAGTTCAAGTTCAAAACAAATAAGGTAATCAACATCATCCAAATAGTTTCTAAACTAATATATCAAAGATAATGAAAATGTATTCGAATAATATGCTCTGCAAGTTTTGGTTGGCTACATATTATATAGTATTCGTGAACGCTATTAAATAGTGACGCGTATTTTTTAACTGATCTACTCGAAATTCCAACACTAAATTCTAGTTTTTCATTTTTCTAACAATCTAATTTTTAATGAAAAGAACCCTAAGATCGATTCCACTCTGAAGTTCCCATCACAAACCTTATCAATATCATGATATACACAACTGCCATTTCCATCTCTCAGCTCGCGACCCCTCCCCATTCACAAAAGAGAGAGAGTGAAATTTGAACATAAAATGCATACAAACTACTACTAACCTATGATGTACTGCTTTCTATCAGATATGACTGCACAATTGGGATAATCCATTCCTACAAGTCTCTTCTTGTTCCTAGTCATTAATGGCACAGTTTACTTTGTACATGTATTTAAATGTCATTCTATGAAAATTAGTTAGTTAAATAGGAGATGCTATCCTCAGAATCGAAGTCATCATCCCTTAATATTACTTAGTAGTAGTTCAAGAATATAGTATTGTGCTCTAATGGACGCTGCAACACTAGTCTCAAATCGAAACTCAAAACACAACACCAACAAAGACATAATTACCTATCATAGGTTTAAACTTTAAATAAAAGTAAAACAGTCTAGAGATTGTAGATTATGCTCATATGCTTACCTTCTTCTTACTCTTACGCTCTGGAAGGGGCACATAAGTATTCACCCACCAGTAGAGAGCACATATAGCGAGACCCATTACAACTACAATGCTCATCATCCCTCTCAGAGACATTGCCCAACCATCAACTCCAGGACCCAGTTTTGTTCGCAGACTGGAGAAGTACTTGACAGTTCGACCGGAGAAAATAAGGGCAACATTGGCCCCAAGACCAAATAGTGGGTAGAATCTTTTCGCCTCATCAACAGTAGTAATCTGCAAAGAAGAGAAGAAGTGATGCCATTAGTTATATCTCTAATCACCAGTATATCAATATTGGGGAATAGAAGCTCGCTGTAACCAAGAAGGAATAAAAGAGAAAAAGAACAGAAAAAAACAATTGAAGGATTCTTAGTTCGCTGCAATTGACAAGAATGGCAAATTATACACTAAAAGATTGCATGCAAACATAGGACAACCATACATCCTTCACACCAAAGTAAGATGTCATATATCTGTTTTTAAATTCATTTCTTTCCTTTTAACTATCCGTATCCATTTCGTGACCAGCAGGAAATCAACCCAAACTCATAACTGCAATTGGCCAAAATAACACACTGCTGCTATATTCTCAAATAGCGATCATTTCTGTTTTCTAAATAAAAACCATGACATATGAGAGCCAAATTCATTTTTTCATCAAATGTTCTCTAACATCAAATTCAACGTGATGGTCATAAAAGACCACGAAACTCCATGTTGTGGAACTTATGACTCCTGTTTGAGAAGGCTAATCGATGAAGACTCCAATATATCCACGGTTGGTAAAACCTATTGTGAGCTTCCAGAACTACTCATGGAATTTAGATAACTAGCACAACACAAATTAAGCTGTTTGAGTGTGTATGTGCGTTAAATAAATTCATAATTAGGAATTCAGAAATCAATGCCATTAAAGCTCCTTGCAAGAGCATCAACATCTCAACAATTATTATCACAATGACTTTCAAAATCCCCAAAAACCCTTGGAAGATAAATATCTTCTTTTATTGTTTATTTATAACTGTAAACTGGATTGTCATGGTTGGGTGCACTTTTTGCAATCCAACCATTGAGATACTTTGCAGGCATTGCATATGGAACCCAAACAACATAAAGAACAAGTGCAGAACCTACCTAGTTTTATTCAAAGTATGTATGTCATATAGCAGGTCCACAATTGCACACTCACAGTAGATCCAACATTCATCATTTGTGAAATAATTCGAGTATAGTATACTGATCAGTAATTCTTAAAACAAGAAGAAAATGAAAGGCAATAACAGCATCAACCTCACAAATTCCCTAATTAAATTCTACAGCTAAATCCAAAACTCAGATGTCAGATCCACTTATGAAGGCATGAAAAGAGGGAAAAGTTATATGTAGCATGAACAAATAAAATTTAGTAAAAGGCTAGAAGCAGATGAACAAATTCGATAATCAAACCAATGTAAATCTCAAGAATAAACCCAAATGATATCATGGAAGCTCCTCAATTATAAGATATTGATTCCTAACTTAACCAAAATCAAATTTTTATACCCAAATGAATAAGAATAACAGTAAGTAACATATAACATGTGCAAGAACTAGGATTTGTAACTAAAGGCAAGGTATGAATAAAAAATTCTACAAACAAAATCATCAAAATGAAATGAAAACAGACAAATCAAATCAAGTTGACAAGAAATTTTACCTGATTGGCAAAACCCCAAAATAGAACTGAAATCACCACACTTCCCCAAAGCTCAGCCATGACATAGAACAAGCAGAAGCTCCAAATCCTGAGAATTGCAATAGGACCAAGAAATCTAGGCCCCATAGTTGCCAAAAGCTTATCTGCAAGGGCAGTGGGGTGGAAGACATTGCTGAGGGGATACAGAACAAACCCAAATGCCCCAAAAAAGGCAATAAATGGGACTATAACAGTATAGAACAAAGCCTTCTTTGACAGAACATTTGCAAGTTTGGTGTACAACAACATGAAACCTATAGCCATAGGGAGATTCACCCATGTCTTCAAAAAGGGTATAATCTCAGCACTGCTTCCCTTAGCAGTCACAACCAACACATCCTTTGTGTCTCTAAGGATTGTGTAATTGAAGAGAATACAAAAGAACATCAACCCAAGAGGGATAATTTTCTTAAGGGTCACAATCTCAACCCCCAAAAACTTGGGCTTCTCCACCTCTCCTCCTCCAATAAATGGTGGCCCTGCATCAGCTGCAGCTGCCTGTGCTCTGACCTCCAAGCTCCTACCTTTCTTGTAAAATCCATTGGATTTTGCAATCACCCCATTGAATTTCTGAACCCCATCAAAAGATAGAGAAAACCCACCAAGGGATCTGCTTGCTTTGGTGCTTAATCGGTTTTTCAACCCCTGTGAAGGGTTTAAAGCCCTGGTTTTGGGGTTTGCAGGTAGAGAAAGAAGACTCTTTGTTTGGATAACAGCCTCCATGTTTCCCTTCTCAAAACCCCCCAACTTTCAAGGAGGTTTCAAGTTCAACTGGCGAACATAGAGAATATCGATAGGTAAAATGGGATTATATAGTATTTCTGAGATTAGAAGAAACTCTGAGAAATGAGGATTATATAGTATCAATGCGGATGAGAAATGTGAAAAATGAAAATTTGGGTATTTATTATTGCAGAGAAAAGATTAAGACTTGAAATTTATATGGACAAATTTGAGGTTTTGGAGTTAAAATGGAGATTTTTTGCCGGCAAAATATCAACAGAGTTTCCGGTAAAAACTAGAAAGTAAAGGAAACAGTCAAAAAGCCATCAAGAGCATCTTGTGAACCCTTGGTTGGTCATAAAAAAGTTGGCAACATTAACAGAACTGCCACTGAAATGTTTGGACTAAAATACCCTCAGCATATTTATTGATCAGGGCCATATATCTATCTGTCTCTGTTGGTCCAATTTTGCAAATATAAATAGGTCACATGGAGATGTAATAATATCAAGTATTAAAGATTATATTTCCAAAACTATTTTGGTTGTAAGTGTTTGATGAATGTTTCTATACTTGTTTTTGCAAAACAGGTTCAGGGATAGGTTGAAGAATATTGTTTAACCTTTTTTTCTGAAATTATGTGGTAATTTTCATAAATTTTATAATAGTCGATCCAAATTTTGTTTTTGAATGCTTTTAACACCTTTCTGCAAAGGGAAATTCTAAATGTCGAGGGAAAGAGCGAGGAAAAGGAGGTGGCGGGCCGTTCACTCTCCTCGAGATGTTTTTGGCGCGCGTATCTCAAGGGGAGTGAACGGTTCACCCCCCGCCACCTCCTTTTCCTCGCTGGTTTCCTCGCCCTTTCCCTCGACATATAGAATCACTCTTCTGCAAAACAGGTTAAGCGACGGGTTGAAGAGTATCTGTTGATTTACATTTATAAAGACTTGACGAGTTTATAGTTTTGGAATCATGTTATTGTTGGGAACATTATAAATTTGTTAAGCATTTTTTTTATCGCAATGTAATACTATTAAAGCAATTAAAACTAATACCACGTGACATAAAATGTATTATACCGTGTTGGTGGTGCTATCTGAATCATTTTTCATGTTTTCCAAGTAGAAATTGCATTCAACTTTCCAAGGTCAATAGTACACATTTAGACCATTGAATCTTCAAAGTCCACCTCTCACATAAAAGTTTGCGCTATATTCTTTATTATCTCATTTTATTTGAAATTAGTTCAGTCAATTTGTAAAAATATTAAGAAAGTGTTGATGTTAACATATGAAGTGGGTGATTAGGTTCTGAATCATGAAGTGCTGATAGTAACGGGAACGATTTGAGATTATTGATCAAAATATGCCAAAAATTATGCAATAACCTTGGCTTATCTAGTTATCAGGACATCACATCTGCCTATAAGTTTATGTTAACAAATTGGGGTTTTAAAATTGCAAACAAAGTATGGTGCGACACTGCGAATGACCCGCGATTTTGTTTATTCGTTCATCAAAGTCCTAAGGGAGGGACCCTTTCTTAGGGTTTCTATGAAGCTTGGTTTTGCTTATCAACCTTTCTTGTTGTCAGAGGAAATCAGCGAGGGGGAGGGGTTTTACCACTTATTTTCTCAAAATTCACGTTGTTGCACATCTCAAGGATGTGGGTGCGTCTCTCGAGGAGTGAGCGGTCACGCCCTCCCCTCACTGGTTTCCTCGCCCCTTTCCTCTCCATTTAGGTTAGGGATGTGTGGGTTTGTCTCTCACGTCCTAGCTTCAAATCTCACCTGCGGCATGATTATTTTTTAATGCGTGTTAACCTATAGGTCGCCCAATTGATAGATTATGAAATCCTTAAAAACCAAACTCGCCTTTCAAAAAAAAAATAGAAGGTTAAGTCAGTTGTTGTATATTAAATTTCCATGCAGTCTGTATAATCTAAAAGAAAAATTCTAAACATCGAGGAAGTGGGCGAGGAAAACAGCGAGGGGATAGAGGTGGAGGGTGTGGGACTGTCCATCCCCATCGGGATGTGCGCTTAAAAAATGGAGGTACACATCCCAAGGGAAAAGAACGATCCCACCCCCTCCACCTCCCTCCCTTTGCTGTTTTCCTCGCCCACTTCCTCGACGTTTAGAATTTCTCAAACTAAAAAGAACGTGTCAAATAGTGCATTTTGCAGCCTTAGTTCTCAGTAGGTGGGCATGTGCACTGTGAGGTTTTGTTAGAATATACCCATTTTTATTATGCAACTTATGCGGCATCGTATATATGCACATGTTAATCATGTATATTTTGCCGATAAATGTATGGTTTGCAAGTGACCAAAAACAAAAAGTAATAAAAAAACATATTAATGTCGATTAAGTTGGAAATTTATTTATTTTGTTCTGTTTATGTTCGTTCACTGAAAACAATTAAAAAATTTAAAAATTAAAAACACACACACACAAGACTTATCAATAGAATAGATTCAGAATATAAAAATAACATTGAAATAATTTCAGAAATACACATGGGTGGACAAATAAATTATGCAAAACCCTACATTTCTGATACTATGTATTAAACAACAATGAAAACTTGGGAAAAGGATCCATGAAATTAGGGCTGAAAACCGAATCGTTGGTTTGGTTTTTTATCTAAACCGTGAACCGAATCGATTTAGGTCGGTTTTAAAATTTTCAAATCGAAACCGAACCGACCATTAACAAAATCGATCCAAAACCGAACCGATTCCAATTTATGCAAACCGTAACCGAACCGAACCGACTAAAATCGAACCAAAACCGAAATAAAACCGAACCGAATCGAATATTTAAATATATTATATTATTTATATATAAATAATATAATATATTTAAATATTCGATTCGGTTCGGTTTGGTCGGTTTAAATCACATAGAAAACGAAAACCGAACCGACCACTTCAGTTTTGCATTTTTTTAAACCGAAACCGATCCGAACCGAACCAATCGGTTCGGTTTTGATCGGTTCGGTCGGTTTGATCCGTTTTTTGTTCAGCCCTACTTGAAATGTAATTTTTTTTTTGTACCTATAGGAAAAATGAGAAATTCGCAAATACAAAAGTCATATGAACTAGAATGTTGATTGTGGCGATTTCAACAAAAGTCATATTCGAAAACTTGGTAAGAAAGCGTGTGGAAAGAGGATGGATTATCAGGTTTGAATATATTCCCCGTCAAAGTTCAAAATTTCCCTCCTCTCCTTCATCCAGTGTAGGAGTTTGATTGATGATTGATCTGTAAGTCCATACTGTTGCGTGAAGTGACGAAATTTGTAACTTTTGCAAAGCCTACAAATTCTTAGGATTTGTAACTTCATTTTCATGTGTATTATTCTCATCAATAAATAACCCTGCCATAAAAATTGTTATGAAAAACCATTGCATTAGTATTTAAATTGGCATTTCCAATGGGAGACCCTAAACTGATTCTAATAGCTTGTCCAATCCCTTAATAAGACTTTACATTGTCATGGTCTTAAATTAGCTAAACCATACAAGTTTTTCTGTAGTCGACCAAAACGATCATTAACACGAGTGATCTAGAGAGAATGCAAGGATAGAAGTTTACAGTACTCCTTTGCACCCATTGATCTTGATCCGCAGGGGAAACACAAGAACTTCCTAACAGAGTTGTTGCTTTAAAAAATGGGCACGCCATAGCCTGGTTGGATGGTGAAAGGTGTGGTGATTTATCTCCCATGTCTTGAATTCCGACGGCACACTCACCTTTCAAACAAATAAAAATAAATAAATAAATGGGTACCACACATCCTCAACATCAAAATTCCCTTGTTAATTATTCAAGCTGGACTTTTAGTTTTATCATACTTGGAATGAAAGAAGTGTTATTTTGGAAGTTAATTATATATATATATATATATATTTTTTTTTTTTTTTTTTTTTTAAGTTGCAAAAGTACGTTTGTACCTGTTTTCAAAATTAAATTGATGAAGATGATAGGTGGTGACTCTTCATAAACAGTTATGTTACAAAGGGTGTCAACATTAAAAACTCATCTGTCTGAAAGACTCGACCAATGGGAGAGAGAGGAAAGCGTTCTTCCATGGTTGATTGGATGAAGAATCCCGATTTCTGCATATAACTTATGACAGTCAGAAACCACCACTACTACCATGTATGCACCTCCTCAATCGCAGACTAGCCACCACCACCACCAGGCCCTTCACAGTTCACAGAAGAATATAATTCACAAGCACAGCTAGCAACACCAACTTGCTTGCACAAACATCCATCCTATCTATCAGAGAGAAAGAAAAAAAGGAAAGATCCAAAAATTAGAGAAAGAAAAAAAAGGAAAGATCCAAACAAGTATCTGATTGCCCAACCGTGTCTTCTTTTCATTCTCGTAATCATGGGACAAGTTGGGCTCACACCATGAGCAACGGTGGGCATCGAGCCACGTGTCAGAACAGAGAAGCGTCCTCGAAAAAAAAGCAACATTGAACAGTCAAAAACCCAAATATCATCTTCACGACCTCACCTCCAAGTTCAAGTGGCCCGGATGGATGGAGGTTAGAGAAAGTCACGAGTTGAAAAGTGTGTTGATACACGTCACCTCTCAGCTCTTTTTGAAGGAGAAGATTCCTTCCAGAAGTTCGATTTGGTTGGTGAACTGTTTCGTCTCTCTCTATCTATCTATCATCTTGGATTCAACCTAGAAGACGAGCTGCACCTTACCTTGATGGTCATGGCCGAAAAAGAAGGTTAATGTAGTACTTTGTTTGACGCCAGACCCAACTAATCATTATTTCTGAGACACCAATTTGACCAATCATGGTATACAAATAAAATGCCAACTATATTACTTTTATGAACATCATAATCATAATGTAGATTGCAAATGTAGTTGTCACTTGTGAGAATATAAAAGGGGGAGTTTAACCAATACATTGAAATGTCACATACTTAAACACCAAAACATATACAAATAGAGAAATATATGATATTTATTCTTATTTTATTTATATATGGAAATGGAAATCATCTGTATTATTCATTTTCATAGCTCTCCCAAGCACTTAATGGAAATGGAAGAAACTGTATAAATTTAGTTATGTCGACAAAGATGAGTTTCATCCCTTAATCAGTGATATATTGGAGATTCGAAAAGTTCAAAATAACTTTTCTTATGCCTATTCAAATGAGCCAATATTATGTATTTTAGTTAATAATGATATTAATTAATGACAATTTGGTTTCCTCCATTCATCTCAACATATTTTTCTCATATTTTAACCTATCAAATTTCATGTTTATATACACTCTGACTTATTTTAAGAGGGCTTGAAAATGAAATTTTCATGAAAATATACTTGTAGTCTACATGATAAAAGAGGATTTGGTACATTCATTCCTTCCATCTCTCAAAGGGAAAATGTGTGTTGGACATACTTTTCAACTGACAGAGAAAATTTGAAGAGACAAAAGTTAACTAATAACAAATACAAAATATACTTATTCGAAAAACTTCAATAGATTTTGATGAGATTTTAGAGAACGTAAAAACATGATTGTCGCATAATATATTTTCTTAACTAAGACTAAAAACAGGGGCAGAGTCAAGAATTTACATGCATAACACGTTGATATGTATAACTTATATTAATTAATTATTTTTATTTTGTTGAAAAAAATCCATAAAATTTGGAATATAATCTATCCTTCATTTGCTCAAACAACATTTGGCGGGGTGATATCTAGATGACGAACTGCAATTCAAATAATCCCAAACAGCTAGTCCCCCAACGCTTCAAATGTTGAGTGCTCCTCTCTCGTTCACTTTATGCAATTCTCAATTGCCTCCGAGCCCCATTTCCTCAGATTCTCAATCCATCTCTAATCATGTCAAGGTCAACAAAATGATCTTAATGTCTTCACTCACTTCAACCCGTCCATCACCCAACTTCTTGTCTCCACCCCATCCATTTCTCACCTGGAGAGCCTGCAAATCCATGAAACACCTCAAACAAATTTGATGCGACCAAAATCGTCTTTCTATGAGTTTGATCTGTAAAACAAATGTTAGATTGTCAAGGACCACCTTTTTTGTAGTCGAAGGTACTTCGATGTTAAGTCAACAACTTTTTTTGAAGAATGAAGTAAATCTGGACAAAACTCAGTTAATCTTGCATACCTGTGTTGAATGTTCCATTTACCTTTTATAATGGTTTGTGGTTAATTCTTTGCATGACTTAAGCATATGAGGCGCAACGAAAGGAGATGACGTTTTTCGTAATAGTTTCCTCCTTGATGGAGATGCGTCTGTGGAGGCGTAACTCCTCCACGACTTTTTTGGTGCAACGTTCCTCTTCTTTATGAGAGAACTCGTGTCGAGCTTGGATTTGGGCTTTGATTCGTTTGGGCTTAGTTTCGGGCTTTGATTATATCTTCTTATAATGGGCCTTTGTCTGGGCCACTGTGGTTGGCTTTATTCTTTTTGGGTTTTACGAGCTGGTCTAGTAGATGAGATGTCATATCCTCGTAATGGATGTTCTCTACCACGTGTATGGTCGTGATGATTGGTCTATTTTGATGTATCATTAGCTACTCCCCCTTTAATTAGTGGGTATGTTGATGTGGCCACTAACTTCGTAACGGTTTATCTTTCAATTCCATCATTGCCTTGTATTTAATGCTGTCAGTAATTTTTTGCGGATTGATTTCTCGATTCATTGCTCGCCCGCTCATTTTTGCGCACATTTTTGGAATTTCACGTAGTCATTGTGATGTAGGACAGGATGTTAGTTCCAAATAGAAACTAAATTCTATTCCAAATAGGATTTTACTTTCTATTTTCCAAATATTATTTATTTTCCAAATAAATTTTAGTTTCTATTTTCTAATAAGATTTAGTTTTTATTTCCAATAGGATTTTAGTTTCTATTTTGGAATAGAATTTAGTTTCTATTTGGAACTAAAATCATGTCCTACATCACACCAATCTTGCACGTTGTCCCATGATCAGTCCTTTCATTGCTCGGCTCTGTAAAATGGGACGTGACAAATTTGTTTTCCCTCTTTACGCTATCTTTGAAATTATGGTTGGTTTCTTCCTTCGCCTTATTCGTTCTCTTTGCTTTTCAGTTCATTAACGATGTCCGTTGGTGATAAACTAAGCGGTAAGTCGCTAGCTATTTGTGAGGCTCATTTTTCTCCCAATAAAATTTCTCACGCGACGCTGGACAGTTTTCGTTCTGACTACAATTTATCACCCGACCTCGAGATTATCCTGCCTAGATAGGATGACAGTCCTTGTAATCCAAGGCCTGGGTACATCGCGATGTATCCATGCATGTTTTCTTTTGGCTTTCGGTTCCCAGTTCCAGAGTTGCTCTGGGAGTATCTGAACTTTTTAGGCATTCCTCATGCTCAAATAGGTCCTAATGGTTGGAGAAAAATGGTTGTTTCTTACTCAAGGGCTATTTTGTCCAGCATTTATTTGACTGTGAGGATTTTGCATTCGATGGTTAGTATGTTGGTGAGCAATGATATATGTTTCCTCCGTTCTCCTGTTTGCTTCGAGAAACTTAACAATGACATCCGTGATTGGTCAAGGTCTTGGTTTTATGCATCTGTGAACTCTGGCTACTTCCAACTACGTGGTCGTCTGCTTTTTCGATCATTCCGAGTTCCCAATAGATAGAAGAATCTTCAATTAATTGTTGAGGATCAGTGACTGATTCTTGAAGCTTCACTGGTTTTTGTGAAGGCATTTCTTTCCGAGGACATCCTGGAGCGCAGTGGTTTGTACACTATGAATGAAGCGGAGAAAGTCTTGCTTACTAAATCTTGTGCTGAGGATATTGCTACTCGCGCTTCTCGTGTTGGCGTTAGTGGTGTTAGCATTGATTGAGAAGTGAATTCGGACAAGCGTGTTACAGATCCTAATGCTCCTGTTAATGTCGTAGTTTCGGCTTCTAGAAAAAGGAAGCTTGCGAGATCCACTAGTTCGTCGAGGCAACTGCTGGTATATCCTGATCGGGTTTCAAGGAAGAAACGACTTTCTACTCGTGGTCCTGCTTGGATTGCATCATGTCTAAATCTTGTCCAGGTGTTACGAAGGCTACCTCTCGTCCAAGTCCTTCCTGCTAAGATGTCGTAAAGAGGATCGCGAATCTCTCGAGAAGGCTGAGGAACTGAGGCTGGCGTTGGAGATGAGCGAGAAAGAGATTACTCGTCCATTGGACGATAATGAAAAGAGGCTTTTTTCTACCTATGGTGTTTCGGACGTTGCTGAGTTGTCTAATGATGATCCATGTGCTATCAATGATTAAATGTTTCAATTAACGATGGAGCAATCTAAATATGTTGTTGGTGGTGGTCAGAGTTTCGATGTCACTTTCTTCATTCTCCTTTTATTGACGTCAGCAATGCGGCCAGGTTTTTAGTTTCTTCTCTTGTCCGCCTGGATTCCTAGACTCCCGCCATTACTACTACTCCTGCTCCTACCACTGTTGCTTATCGACAGGAGGGTAAAAGTGGTTTTTCCATTGTCATTGTTATTCCTTCCGCCCTTCTAGCTGTTGGGGGTGGTTCCACAGTGCTTCCGGATCCTCGTGATCTTCATCTACAAATTGGTTGGACTGAGTCTGGCCCAAAAGATATCCGTATCAAGTCGGATGGCAAATTTCACTGGTTAACTCAGCTTGATGTGCAAAATGGTGCGTGCAGGTTGGTAAATGAGTGGCATAGTCGATTAGTGGAAAGGCATTCGATGCTCGTACTAGACCCATGTGATCACCTTGATCATGGTATTGAATAAATAATGGAGGGGATGAATCATTTAGCCTATGCAGGGGTGATGGGCTCGATCTATCGAGCTGGTCGTGAGCAAGTGACTTTTTTGGAGAGGATGTTGGCGGCACGGTTGTTGGTGTTTTCTCTCGTTTTTTCCCAATTTGACGTGTTTAAAGTGTAATGCATAGAGTCGGAGAAAACTGCCAAGGTTGCTTGAACTTCGTTGATTGAGGCAGAAAGTATGCAGGATAATCTACTGCTAAGCTTGAGTCTTTGAAAGCCAAGTTGGATGGGGTTCGTGCCCATCTATGTGATGTGGAAAAAAAGTTATCCACGAAGAAGGCAGTTTATGATGAAGCTTCTTGTGCTGAGATTGAACAATCAGTTATTAGTGATATCACTGAGAGGCGGGTGGAACAGTTAATTGTTGTGCTCGACGAAGTCAAGGCAGATACTTTCGTTATGCTTATCACTGCTGAGGGATGGCTTGCCGCGACAAAAAATGAACTTGCTACTGCCATGGATAGGCTCCTTTACCTTCGAACTCCTCAGTGGTTGAAGCCTCATTGTTTTCTCCCCCTTCTGAAGAGAAACGTACATTCGCCTTCTCCCATAGGTGTTATAGCTTATGATCCTGTAGCTGCCTCCATTTCTTCTCCTACTTCTTCATCTTCTTCTCTGATTGTAATAGAGTAATATTGTTAATGAAAATAACTTTGTTATTACTTTCCTTTTCTGCGTGTTTCTGTAGTTTTATCATGTTGACTTGTAGTGTGTTGTCTTCTCCTTTTTAGTTCAGTTGTAGTTGTCTTGGAATTTACTTTGAATTCCTTTATGGTTGCTTTCGCGATTTGGTTGGTCATTCGTCGAGGGATGGGTCAACTTTATCCTTATCTATGCCCTACAAAAAAGTTGTCTTTTGTTCTTGACTTTTGCCTTGTTGGTTTGGTCGATCTGTAGTTCCTTGAATCATGTCAATTCATTCCTTTAATTTTGACTTCGTTGATTTGACGTATCAGTCGATTAAAAGTTTTTTTAACTAAGTTGACTCGTTGGCTCAACTTTTACTTCATTAACTCGACATCTTTGTCGACTCGAAGTAGACTGCGTTGAGTTGACTTATTTGTTCAACTTTTACTTTGTTGGCTCGACTCGAAGTTTTTTGTGTTCAGTTAACTCGTTCGTTCAACTTTTACTTCGTTAGCTCGATGTCGAAGTCGACTCAAAGTTTTTGGTGTTAAGTTAACTCGTTCAATCAACTTTTACTTCATTAATTCGACATCTCAGTCGACTCGAAGTTTTTTGTGTTAAGTTAACTCGTTCGTTAAACTTTTATTTCGTTAACTCGACGTCTCAGTCGACTCGAAGTTTATTGTGTTAAGTTAACTCGCTCGTTCAACTTTTAATTCGTTAACTCGACGTCTCAGTCGATTCGAAGTTTATTGTGTTAAGTTGACTCATTTGTCAAACTTTTACTTCGTTGGCTCGACGTCTCAGTCAACTTGAAGTTTTTGGTGTTAAGTTGACTCGTTTGTCCAACTTTTACTCCGTGGTTCGACGTCTCAGTCGACTTAAAGTTTTTGGTGTTAAGTTGAATCGTTTGTCCAATTTTTGCTTCGTGGTTGATGAGACCAGAAGTTTATACATATCCGATTTTTGTCCTAGTTTCTTACTGCTAGATATGTCGATTGTTTTATATGATTAACTTTCGATGTGTTTACTTTTTCGTCCACGCATAAAATGGGGATTCTGAATTTGTAATCTTATTGATATTTTCTTTCAAATGCTCTCATTAGCCCTAACTGTTAAAGCATTTATGCTGGTTTGAAGAGCGATTTGCTTTGTCTTCCTTTGCTTGACGTCGATCATCGTATTGAAGATTGATGTTTTTGTTGTTTTGTCTCTCTTTGCTTGATGTCGATCCTCGTATTAAAGATTGATGTTTTGTTGTTTCGTTTTTCTTTGCTTGATGTCGATCCTCGTTTGTTATTTATGTTGTCGTGGCTACCAGACTCGGGGAGCTTTTTGATTCGGTAGCTGAGTACTAGTGTTGATTTATCCGATCATGTTCACGTCATCACTAATATGTCTAATCATGCTTACGTCAACACCAAACTGTCTGATCATGCTCACATCAACACCAAATTGTTCAATTATACTCACATCAACACCAAATTATCCAATCATGCTTATGCTGGCTCCATGTTTGGTGTTAGCCGCCGAGGTTCGATAGAATCTGTTGATGTCAATTTTGTTGTTGGTTATTCACGTCGAGCTTGCATCCGTCGGTAGGGTCTTTGAATCGCGTTAGTTGATTGATGCAAACTTCTCCATGTTATACGCATTTGTAAAATGGCTTGTTTGGCTTCCTTAGTACTCATGTTCTGATATAAATCAGCTCGGGTGGGAGGTTTTCCTAGTTGCTTCTTCTGTTAGGTTGATTGTTTTGCTTCCTCTGTTCATGCAGTATAGGGCGTATATTAGCTCTATGGTTGTTCTTTCGATCCCACAGTGCTATTTTTCTGGCATTCTGATGAACTTGTCGAGTCATCCTTTCTGAACCCAATGCTCATTTCGTCTTTTAGATTGTAGCAGTCTTCGGTATTATGCCCATGATCCTTATGGAATGAACGATATTTTTTGTTGTCTCTTCCTTCCGGGTTTCTTCTCATCCTAAGTGGTCAGTTGATGTTATCCCATTTTGCTATGTGCTTCAGTATATTGGCTCAACTTGATTTCAAGGTTGTATATGATTTGTATGTCTTCTTCATCACATTTGTTACTCGCTCGTGTCGGGGTCGTGCTAATTGTAGCTTCTCGAATTCTTGTTGGTTTGAATCAATCCTTCCGCCATTCCGATGTTTCTTCAATTAGATGTTATCTTCTTGTTGTCCGTCATCCCGTCTTTTTTTTTCCTTTATCTCATTTTGCTATGTGCTTCAGTATATTGGCTCAACTTGTTTTCAAGGTTGTATATGATTTGTATGTCTTCTTCATCACGCTTGTTACTCGCTCGTGTCGGGGTCGTGCTAATTGTAGCTTCTCGAATTTTTGTTGGTTTGAATCAATCCTTCCGCCATTCCGATGTTTATTCAATTAGATGTTATCCTCTCGTTGTCCGTCATCCCGTCTTTTTTTCCCTTTATATCTCGTTTCCTTGAAAGACTCTATCTTTCTTGCTCATTTTGCCTCGTGGCCGCTTTCATCTCCTTGAGGGAAATGTGTTTTTGAGACATTTTCAATAAGACTATCATGCCTTTTAGAGGTTCCAGGTTAAGGGCATCAAAGAATGGGCATCTCTTCAGTCTGAGGATGAATTTTGCGGCGATTGTGTCTTCGCTACATCCATCGATCATCATCAGCTCATTGGTGAAACGAGTAAAGGAGTCTATTGACCTCGGTGGTAGGCTGTTGAACCAATTCATCGTTGTGGAGGTGAGGCTAGTCAGAAATGTTATGCATAAGATTGACTTCATGGTTTCCTTTAGAGTCATCATGTGGTGGAAGTGTCTCAGGTGATCAGTTGGGTCGGTAGTACCATCATATACTTCGAACTTTTGCAGAGTGAACTTTTTGGCCCGAGCATTTTCATGAGGGCGTTGGAGAATGGTAGCTTGGATAACTCGTATAATATGTTGGAATTTGTGATTCTGAACGAGATTTCAGCAAGCGTTCCGTCACACTATGAAGTCTTGCCTTGGGGGAATTCATTGCTCTCCAAGTTTTCCTGTTGGGGTTCTGCTGGGCTTTGTCACTTCCTTGAGTTTGGTTGGCGAAATTATGTTGGGGCGATGCATGAACAGGGTCAGCCGATTGGATGCGCTCATGGGTGATTTTCTCTAGCATCTTTTGTCATTTAGTTCATTTGGACCATAAACAGGTCTACCCAAGGATTTGTGGCAACATTACCGAATGTTTGGGTTGTCTAAGGTATTGCGTGTTGTGGTTCTTGATTCTCGAGTGTCATTGGCCCGATGATTTGGGCTGCTTTGTGTTCGTGAGTCGCTTGTGATACATCATTGTCAGTAGGAGAGTTGTTATCGTCATTGTGTTGGGGATCTGTAGGGTGTGTCATTTGTTCTGACAGCTTGTTGATCGTCTATCAGATTTTGGTGAGTTTTGTCACTGTGGATCTTATTATTTTTAAAAAGAAACTCGTCGTTCCCCACGGACGGAGCTAAACTGATGCGTCCAAAAATCGTCATCTTGTGAGTTTGACATGCAAAACAGACGTTAAACTGCCAAATACCACATTTTTGGTGAGTGAAGACACTTCGATGCTTAAGTTAGCAACTTTGTTTGAAGAAAGAAGTAAATCTGGACAAATTTCAGTTAAGGTTACATACTTGTGTCGAATATTCCCTTTACCTTTCATAATGGTCGTGGTTAATTCTCTGTGTGACTTAAGCATGTGAGACACAATGGAAGAAAATGTTTCTCGTAACAATCTCCTCCTTGATGGAGATGCGTCCGTGGAGGCGTATCTCCCTCCACAACTCTTTTTTGTGCAACATTCCTCTTCTTTATGAGATAACTCATGTCGGGCCTAAATTTGGGTTTTTATTCGTTCAGACCTAGTTTCGAGCTTTAATTATATCATTTTATGGTGGGTCTTGTCTGGGCCACTGTGGTTGGCTTTATTATTTTGGGTTTTATGAGTCAGTCCAGTAGATGAGATGCCATATCCTCATAATGGATGCTATCGACCACGTATATGACTATGATAATCGGTATATTTTGATGTATCATCAAAATTCACACCCAATTGATCAAAACCGACAATATAATGGACCCACTTAGTAGGATCCAATCCTTGCCTTTTGCTGCACTAGTGAAATAGGTATTTCGTATATGCCCGTGACCTGGTTGATCAAATTCTCAGACCAAATCTTCATATGTGGAACACTATGATTCGGGATATTCTCCAAGGAATTCCCCCGAGGTTGTGGCTTTGTTGTACATGGAAATGTAAAAAAGGGGACTCAGGCCGGATGATTACACTTTTCCTTGCTTGCTCAGGGCTTTCACTCGTGATGTAGCGTTACAATGTGAGAAGGAGTTCCATGCCCAAATTGTGAAGTTTGGGTTGAGTTGTAATGTTTATGTCCAGAATGCATTAATCAATATGTACTCTTTGAGTGGTAGAATCAATATAGCTCGGAGGATATTTGATGAGAATTCTATAGAGACGTTATTTCTTGGAATGCTATGATTGCTGGATATAGTAGAGTTCAGCGGTATGAAGAGTCGCGAAGGCTTTTTCTGAGATGGAAAGAGTGAAGATACAACCTACTGTCGTTAGTCTTGTTGCAGCGCTATCACCTTGTGCTAAGGTTGTATAAGATTATAATGAGATCTCAGAAATCGGTGACATTGTGTGCTTCTGCTGGGGGTAAGTTTCTCTTGAATTCAACAAAGGAAAAAAAATGATCTCATGCAAGTAATCTAAAAGAAATTCAGAGTTTAAGTTTCTCATGAATTCAATGAAAAGAAAGAAAGATGTCCTCATGCAAATCTAAAGAAAGCCACGGTTCTTTAGTCCTTCAACAGTTTATAACAGCTAAACTGCAACAACGTGCAAGCCTGCTGTTCTTTTACAAGGTTTGCATAAATTAACAAACACTAGTCAATTAAGCATGTTTTCATGCATCTGATAAACTCTGCCTGAACTTTCAGTTTACTCTACACTATAGAGATGACAGTGAACAACACCAACATGAAATTAAAGGTCTGATTAGGGTTAAAGACTGCTTTGTCAACACTCTTGAGTTCGAGAGCATTTAGAATTGAGGTATCTTACAGGTTAGACCAATTTGTTTCCATCTTGATATGATTCTCCATTTTTCCCGTGTTTCAAACAGGCAAATCAGTATTTGGTATGTTATTCGGTTTTACAAATTTAGGCGATCACGACTAGCAGATATAAAACCAAAACTGCGTACAGCTGAGGAAAAAAATTCAGCTATGAGGTTATTACCTTGAAAGTTAAGATGCATAGGCTTCTCTGGCATATCTAAAAACGGGTTTTTGCTAATTATGTTCCTAATTTGGTGCACGACATACTTGTATGGCTAATAAATAAATGTTACGACTTCCCATGATCAATAACTGTGTAATATGTCTTCCCTCACTGAGTGCACATTTTTGCAGGGTTTGTCCATACTGCTGGCTGAAGTAATGAATTGAACAGTCCTGTATGCTTATCCTGACAACCTTTAAATACTAATGGTTGTACATGATCCCTGTATCTTGAATCTAGGTTTGTTGAAATCTAAAGTTAAACTTCATATAGATTATATAAATCAAAATTTTGAATTCAAAGGCTGGAAAACATACTCAAATTTGCAAGGAACTGTAAACGGGACCTTTCCAATGAAATTGACTCTAGCAGCTAGACCCCATGACCATCAGGAAACCTATACTACAATTATGTGCTAATTGCATTTCAAGCAAAATATTGATTGATTCCCATCTCAGGAGTTTCAAGAATGCAAACAGTAAAGCCTATCTCATTAATCTGGAACGAATTATCCCATTCTATCAATACTAATGCCTCCATTCACATTCTCAAGAAGCGCAATCAATAGAAAAATCTTTGCTTCCAAGAACTTAGTTTCCAAAAATCTTATTTCTTTGAAGTTCGAATTTTAGTATTCACTAACTAGTTTGTTCCTGTCGGTCTAATTAATAAGCATGCATTTAAGAGTGTCATCTAATTAATGGTTACGAAAAATATCTTCCCATCTCAGGCAATTAACAACAACCCTACCAAGGACTTGCTATGTATCAGATGTCATAGCTTTTCATGTCATTGTCACATGGAAAAACAATTATATGCTAAGGTATAGAACCACTAAAATTGAGCTGAGGCTAGAATTCTTGCAACAAAACATAAACTATGGTATAGAATTGTTGCAAAAATAAACGACATCATTGCTATTCATCAATAAGCCCTTCAACTCAAGTATATAGAGAAACTTATGAACTTGGTAACAGAATTCATAGACTAAGAACAACAACATTGTTAACTATCCGATATATCGAATAAGCCAAGTCAAGCATTTATGCCAAAAAGGAGAAAAGAAATCTCCAAATGCATAATCAGAGAGCACGAGCTCTCATACAACAAGAATAATCAAGTTCCTAACTTGCTAATAAACACAAAGCAAATGAAATCAAGTACTAGTGCAATCTAACTCAAACACCAGCATATTTACCAGATATGAGTTTATCTTCCTTGTCCTCTCCGGAATCATTGCCATCATCCCCACCATCCACAAGCTTAGCCGACTCATGACTCTGTTGCACACCACTCCCAACTCCAGTAACTGATTGCTGATACAAGACACCCCAACAATCGTAAACAACAAGCACACCAATCCAAACGGACTGGCGTGCTTATCCCAAATCAACACATTGATAGCCACAGTCAGAAACTTATTAACAACCCCAGTCACTGTAAAGGCAGTAGCACTGATAGCCTTCCTCGCCGCGAACCCAAAGAAACTAATCAACAACCCGAACAAACACGACAACGCCACTGCGAAAAAAGCATTTGACCCCAACCAATCCCCGGACCGATCCCCCACGCAGAAAACACATCCGAATACTCCCCAGTAATCACCCAAAACACTGGTGCCATCATCAATGACAACAAATTATTATAAAACACAAACCCCCAAGTGTTCAACCCCAAATTAGTCACCATATGCTTAATGTATACCATCTCAGTCACAATGGTGATCAAATAAGCCACAGCCCAAGAATAAGCTGTTAGAGTGAAACCATAATCCGTGGCCACATATCCAACAGCTCCACCCAAAATGATCACCAACGCGGCGAATGTAAGCTTCGAAGGGCAAGGCTGCTTGCGAAAAGCAGTATCAGCCACTGCCACCAAAAGGGGTGTCAAAGATCTGAAAACAATAAAAGTGTCCACATTTGCATGCCTCAATAGATTAGTATTCGTGAATATTGCAAGGTAAAACACTGCTGCAGCAGGCAAGAACTTCTTGGCGGTGTCAAAGCTGAATGGGTCATGATACAAAAACCCTAACTTTCCAAGAACCCAGACTCCCAAAGTTGATGTTAAGTACTGTAGAGCTGTGAGAAGGCCAGGGAAGTTGAATTGGGTGATTGCGTACTTGTTGATTACGGCGAGTAAGCTTGAGCAGAGTGCGTAGCCGATGACTAGACTACTTGTCGCGTAGTATTGCTTCGATGGGTCGAGTCGAATTGCTGCCATTGTTATAAAAATCGGATCTTTTTAGAGCATTGTTGAGTGGGATTGAGAGTTTGGTGTGTGGAGAAGCTGGATTGGGGGTGAAAAAGATTGGATTTTTAGCAGATTTGGGTGTTCTTTGGCACCGACAATTGCACGACAGGAGCTTTGAATCTCGATCGGACCAAAATGGAGAGTGAATGTGAAGAAGGACAAGAAAACACTTAAGATTTGGGAGACAATAATGGGAGATTTTCGAGATACACACAGTGGTGTGATGAGATGAGACGACTTGCTATTTATAGGCACACAACTACACAAGTCTTCCCCAAAAGTTTTGTTTTCCATTTTTTTTTTTTTTTAAGGCCAAATAGTTGAACGTAGAGAATTAATGAAATTGAATAAAATTTTGAAACTACTCAAATTATAATTAAGCTAAGAGGTAAGGTAAATGAAATTTTCAACTGAAAATTCAATGAAGCTATTGTTATTTTAGGAGTTCATGAACTCATAATTAACTCCTTGTTTATTTGATCACATTTATTTGCGACATTTTTTTCTCAAGATAAGAGTAAAGAATATCTACTGATATTTTCAACACTCAATTAGAGTGGTTTTTTATGGAGTGGTTAGGGATCTGCATGTTTCAAAGCCAACGCTCTGGTACAATCTTGAGTTGCAATGACATCTTCCTGCTTCGTAAGAACATTTTTTTTTTTTTTGAGTTCGTTTAAATGGCGAGGAAACCAGCAAAGGAGGGGGATGCAACCCTCCATCCCCCTCGGGATGCGCAAAGGCACACAACTCGAGGAGACACACAACTCGAGGGGAATGGAAGGTTGCATTCATCCCCCTCACTGGTTTCCTCGCCAATTAGGATTCCCCTTTCTTTCTTTTTTTAATAAAATGTGGAAGAATAACTTTGTGCCCTATGCCCCGATGCGTGTGGTTGAGTGAATGTCTTTGATTTAAAGGTGTCTAAGTGTAAGCATTCAAAAGAGTGATTCTACTTCCTCAATTTTACTCAACTAGGTACAAGTTTTGAAATGCAATGGAATCTAACACGTTTGGATCTCATTACAACTACAAAATGCATTTCAAAGTTGTATACAGGAAACATAGCAAGTGTTCAAACAAACCAAACTGCAGAATCATGGTTCAATGAAACCAAAATTGACAGATAAAAGCGGTGCGCGACAATTAACAAATGAGCTTGAGAGTGCTGAAGGAATCATGGCTCCCTACCAGAGATGCATAATCCTTGGTACATTATTTGGTTTGAAGAAGAATCAAGGGTTTTTCTTTTTCCAAGACAACTACCAACACAGAAGAAATTGTTACAGGCAAATATTCATCATTTCTTAAACAGATCTATGATACCAAGCTCGTGTTAATAAATACCTAAAAACAGATAACCCTAGATTTCAACAACAGAGGACGAGTATGCCAATATCTAGGATTGGAAGAAACTATTACGGCCCTCCATACAGTTTTATCTGCAACAAGCACACCAATCTGAATGAACCAGAACCGAATTCGGTAATGCTTCACATCAGTAAGCGACATCTACAAAAATGAACACATAAAAGTTCAAATGAGAAACACTGCACAATAGCATCTTTTGGTAGCCAGTGGTTGTCATACAAAGAGAAAGACGTTCATGCTGCTTTTGCTGGCCATGTTGCTTGAGCTGACATGATGATTCCAACTATCACTCCAAACAAACCAAGTGCACTACCAAATATTTCAATCACTAGAATCTTCACAAAAAGTGACGAGTTCTGGGCATCAGACAAAGCACAGCTGCTTCCAATTATTCCAACACACAACCTGTTGAACAAAGCAGATGAGTACTGTACTAAAATTGGGGAGGTCTGAATAAAGGTGACTTCAGAAATGGTAACTTACCCACAAGCGAGGTTTGCAAAGCCCACAATGATCCCAGAGGCGAAAATTGCATATCCAGCTCTGAGTGACTCGGCATTATACATCTGGGATGTTGGCACACTCTCTAGCTTTGTTTGTAGGATGATCGCAACGATGACACCATATATAGCGACAGCCTCACAGAAAATCACACTGTAGTCAAAGAGAAAGACTTAAAAATAAGTAAAACATAACGACTTCAAAAGGGCATTAACAAATGACTTCCACAGCTCAAATCGCCATAGTGAGAGAATACTCGTGGTGTATACCAATCATAACATATTATCATATATGAATATTTATATCTAAGACAAACCTTTGTGGACAGACAGATAAATGCATAAATGAATTCACACACTCACAGCCTCATGCACATTTTAAGTTTATAATTCAATGTCAGGTAGTGAAGTTCTACTAATACGAGGGTGGATAAACTCATTCACATAGGAAACATGGTGCACATTTTTCAAACACTATATAAATATGATTTTGATAGATAGAGCATCAATTAGTAGCAGACTCCCACTCTAGATGAACCAGAAATCTGATGTTAGGGTAATGCCTACCATAAAGTGAAGCAGCAAGTTGATACTTTCATCTGATTATGTCTATCTGAGGGTTCCAACTTTTTAAGGAGGTTCATTAATAGTTCTATTCATATAAAAGTATACTTTTTGGTTTTGCAAGGCAAAGGCAACTGGGAAAATTAGAGGGAACCTCACAAGAGAGCCAAATAAATGCATAAAACACAGACACCCAAAAATAGAGGAAGAAGAAGAAGATATAAGGAACATAATGGGGAAAAAAGAAAAAAAGATAAATTGGTGAGAAACTACTGGTTTCCAGATGAAGGAAAAGAAAAAAAAAATCCTGCTTAATTTTTTTTTTTTTTCCTTTCAAGTCTTCAGTGATGATAATTTGCTTATGCCTAGTTTAACACCATAGTGGCAACAGTGAAATTTTTTTTTTCCTTCAAAACCATTACTTCACACAAAGCAACGGATGTTGATCGCACATATGGAACTAACGTTCAGATGATATGAACATGGAGATGAAACAGCCCAGTTTTTAGCAATCTACACTTTCACCCAGTGAAAATATTCCTATCATAAGAGCAGCCAAGGACTGTGAATAGTCCAGGGATGAGGAGGTCAAACTATTCCATCCTTTAATATACTGAGAGGCATGAAGCACTAGATTTAAATATTAACACAAAGCAGTTTGACAAATTCATTATAGGTGGATAATAAAAGTAATTCTTTAAGGGTGTGTTTGATTTTTGTTTACATTGAAAATCACTAAATAGTGGAAGCATAGTAGAAGAGAGGAGAGAAAAAGGGGAGTGAGTATGAAAGTTTTGACCTTTCACCACACATTTTCTCCCAAGATCATGGGAAAAAAACTTTCTAGGGGGAGCTAAGAAAATATTCCACGAAAAAATTCAAGAAGATAACTGTTTTTAACATCATCCAATGAAAATTTTTCTCCCTTCTACCTCGTCTCCACTATATGTTGGGTTTTTCATCAGGAAAAAAACAAACACGAGAAAAATATATTTATATATAAGTTTCAAGACAAAGAAGAGTGGTAGTATAGCAAGGTGATTGATTTGGGGTTACGAAATTAACATTTAAAATTCATAACAAGGTTTTCTAAGAATACATCATAGAATGTATATTTCGATCAATAGTGAGGCATGCACCTTATTCACACGAAGTTCTTATGCAGGGCTAAGGCATAAGTTTGGTTCACTACTTGACCACCTCAAAGTGAGGCTCACAACAAGCAGCATTAAAACGATTGCCTTGTCCTTAGAACTTACATTCTTTAATCGAATTTATAGATCACCCATCAACTTATTGTTGTCCTATTTTCTACCGCCTACAGCTAATGCCAATTGATGACAACCCGATCCCAACCAATTACACATGATGCCCCATCTGATTACAACCTCAACAAGTGTAATGGTTTGACTTTGTAATGATATGTCGTGGAACAATGAAACATATCCTCTTTCAATGTTTGACACCTAGCCCTTTATAGATAGTAGAACAATTCTAGCCGGCCTGCCTGGACCACTGTCTGGACCCTCTTGGGCACGTGCGCCTAGGAGGGTGTTGGGCACATGCTCTCTTATCTCCTCACTCTTTGTTCCCAATAATCCCATTCACACCGCCACTTACTTCCAAACTCACTCTTCTTCACGCCTGTTTACTCCTCTTCTTCATCAGATCAACAAGACCCAAAGCCCAAAACAGGTTGATTTTTTAATTTTGAGTTGTTGATTGGTGTTTTTAGATGGTTTTCTAAAATGGGTATTTGTTGGTTTACATGATTGTGTATTTGCAGAGATGGGAGATGAGGAGAGAGGAACCTCCACAACAACAACAACATGCTGAAGGAGGAGAAGATGGATCATCAATAGAGACAAGGGTGTTCCCCAAATATTAACCCATGTCTTCTCACTTCTCCTACCTCTTCATCCCATTCCATGCTCCCCTGTCCTTACAACACTCACCTGATTTACATCAAATACATCAAAATAGATAAACCCCATTGAAGAAATTTAGACCTAAATCAGCGAAAACTGATAAAACAAGAGAACCCATTGTGGATTTGAAATCCTTACGATTGCTAAGCCACTAATGCTTCCTTTCTCCAAAAGCTAGAGATGGAGAAGTAGCCATGGCTATGTGTGCAACGAAACCATAAACCTTTCTTCTCTTCTCTTCTCTTCTCCTCTCAGTTTCTCATCAAAACCAGAGAGAAGGAGATAGATGAAGAGAGGAAAATCAGAGAGAGTGGCCATTAAACCAAGATTTCTGAAAAACAGAGAGAGAGAATTTTGATTTTTTTTTTAAATCCACTAAATGAAAATGCCATCTTTGACCCTGAAATCCTTTAAATTCTTGGCGCACGTGCCCAGGAGGGTACAGGTGGGAAACCCAAGCTGGCTAGAATTGTTGATAGATAGTATCAAGGTTCCAAAAAACCTAAAGAGACATCTATAGTTTTTAACAGTCTATTTGTAATTGGAAGAACACAGTAGCAGTTTTAAAGAACAAATTAAAAGAAAAAAAGACTTTTCATCTATTATCTCCATAATGTAATCTTCGAATAACAATCTATAACCAAATTTGTTGGAAAGGCTTTAAAACATTTTTAATTCCCATGTGAAGTAGAACTTAAATGGAGAAAGAATTAAACAGTTAAACTGCTACATCCCAACTGGATTTCCATTATTAGATCTTGCTTCTATTGAATCTAAAATCCCCTTTAGTTGATAGAATAACACCAACAAACTTGAACTTAATCGAACTGTTATTGGACTATTTTCTTAGTAAGAAACTCATAATTCTAGCAAAATTTGTCGAACTCCAATCAAAACATCATCCTCCACCATGAACGTAGTTTGCCAAAGCATTAGCTTATTTAAGCACAGACCTTTAACTAAGGAGATTCATCTGCTAATATTCAATCTCGATTCCCTAGTGTAAAAAATGAGATACCCAAGGTGTACAATTTGAAGCATACCAATATACAGTTTGTTCAGATCAAACAGTTATTTCCGCAACCAGTAGAACACACGCAATAAACTCATGAAATTGAATGCAACAATGAGAAATTAATAGATATAATAGGAAGAGAGATTGAAATTGGTGACCTAATGAGATTCTTGGAAGTGATGCGAGGAGCTTTGATTGCAGCACCAATCAAACTACTTCCAGTAATGTAAATTCCCCTAATGATCAAAACAACAAAACATCAGAAGAAGATGAAGAAGGAAACGAAATGGAGAGAGGAAATAAAAATTGGATCTTTACCAAGCAGCCCCCAAGACTGAAACTCCAATGGATATTGCAATCCCGATTGCAGAGAAAGTGTAAGGTGAGATCTGCATCAACGCGTGCGACCACGACGAACTTGAAGACCCCACCATCCTCAATCGATCCAGAAATTTGGGAAATTTTCAAGTTAGGGTTCACGAAAGAGGAGAGAGATTGGGGGAGATTTTGGGCTGGATCGCTGAGTTCTGCTCTGCTGGTTGAAGTGCTGATGGTGATGGTGATGGTGATGGTGAAAATCAATTAGACAGTCTATCTATCTATCTAAAAATAGAGATGAATTTGGGAGTAATGCATCAAAATGTCTTGAATTTGGTACCGAAGTCTAAATATTTCATAGTTTAGTTTAGGCTAACTTTCGTCCTTATTGATTAGGGCTATAAGTTGGATTGGAAAATCCGATTTCGATCCAAAAAATTTTCAAAAAAAAAAAAAACTTATTTCGAAGTTATTAAATCTGAAAATGCTGATTTTTTTCAGATAATTTCGAACATTTATGGAGTGTAATTGGAATGTCTTGAAAATAACCGAATGATTCTGAAACTTGTCGTAAGTGTAAAATCTTTTGAAATATGATTTCAAAGTGTTCTAATCATGCTCCAGAAATGTGATTTCTCGAAATATGTAGAAATTTCACGTAATATTTTTTATTTTGAATTTACCAAAATATCTTTTGAAATTCACAATATTTATTTTTCAGGGAAATTCCCTTGGAAAAACTATATATTTTAACTTGCTATAACGTAATTTTAGTATCAAATTTTGTTACGTGAGTGATTCTTATGTAATATATAGTCTGTATGACACTGCAAGTCGTGTAAGATTTTTTATTCAGTATTTAAGAATTTAAAATGTATAACTTATATTATTAAAAAATTTAATTATAATTGATCTTTTAAACGTTTTCCTACACAAAACAAAATTTTTTATTTTTATTTTTTAATCAGTTCCTTCGAAGCCAAACCCAAGTTGTCTGAACCGCTAAATTTTCCATATATTTACCTAGCATTAATCGAAAATGGACATATTAGCTCTAAGCCAATGTGCCATTTTAGGGTGAGTTCCATCTCCAATTAACTAACACAAGTACATTATCACACAAGCTATTTTATTAATGGTTCACAATCATATATCACATTGGTGAAAGGTCCTCTGTTTCTTGAGTAATACTACAGTGCACTGGTAAAGTGCCTAGTCATTGAGATAAATGATAACAGACAAGTTACCAGGCACTTTACCAGTGCACTTAAGAAAAACTGTTGTTTCTTTCATGAGAATTGCCACATCTAGAATCAAAACCTTCTATGTGCCCTAACCTTCCTCTATATTTTGACACGCTTTTTCTTATTGTCGAGGAAATGGGCAAGGAAACAGGCGAGGGAAGAGGATGCAACCCTCCATCCCTCTCGAGATGTGTGCCATCGCGTATCTCAAGGGGGATGGAGGGTTGCACCCCCCTCCCTCACCCGTTTCCTCGCTAATAAGAAGGGCTCATTTTGACATGTTAGCAAGATTGTACAAAAAGAATATATATCTCTTCTACTATAACGTTCCCCATAATCAACAGTGACAATGTAGTTGTCATGATTTTCATTCTTATTTTGGCCTTCCATATTCAAAATTTTTATAAAAAAAAATTAAAGGTAGGTAAAAAATCATAAAGGTTTTAATGTCTTTTCAAAATAAGTAAAAAAAAAAAATTTAAAAACAAAAGGCCCAATCCACAGTGGGCTCGAAGGTAACGGGCTGAAAATGTATCAAAAGGCCCAATGCAAAATTGACCCTCCCTGTTTATGTTTTGTGATCAAATGCCTTGCCTCTATTTCAAATTCCAAGTTTTCTTATATTAAAAAAATTTCTAAAATTTTAAATTATATTTATTAATTTTTAAAGATAAAATAAAATATTGAATATTCGCGTATCTAGTTATGCTTCCACCCCTAGTGTTGGCTAACTCTTCCCATTTTTTATTCGAATCCGCGGTATTTGCCATGATCATCTATCTTCTTGCGAGGTGCCTATTTTTATTTTTGCATGTTGTGTTCAACAATGCCGAAGTACGCATTAACTCCTTTACCGCCTCATCTTAGGTATAATACATAACTTTTTATTTTATTCTATTTTTATAGTTATTAAAATATCATTTTGAGTTCCCTTATCCTAGCTAGATGCCATTTTTACCATGGATCAAACAATCAAACTAGTTTGAGATCAAAGTGCACCTCCAAATGAGGTTAAAGAGTACTAGTTAACCAGTCGTGCCGTTGGCACGGTCATAAATTTTTCATATAACATATATCAATATCGGTGGTACGGGTACAATGGTCAACTCGATTCTTGAGTCGTGCCTTCGACACTCCCCAAATAGGTTACTAAATTACTAAATTGTCGTTGAAACGAGATCACGTGATAATGGGTTTTTGATATCATTGGGGTAAGTGGCGTAGTTGGAGTTAATAACTTGATATGGTTGGTTTTAAAGTGGATGGTAAAGGACATTTTTGAAATTTGACGAATATAGAGAGCATTTTTGTAATTTAGGCAATGAAAAAACATTTTCATAATTTGATGAATGGGAGGGGCATTTTTATAATTTAGCAAATAAGGAAGGATATTTTCAGGATTTGGCGAATAGGGATGTGACATTTTTGGTATTTGACGAATGGGAGGGCAATTTTCTAATTTGATAAATGGAGAATATTTTTGTAATTTGGTGGATGTGAGGGTTCATTTTTCATAATTTAGCAAGAGCAGATGCATTTTTATAATTTGGCTAATAGGATTGGAGGGGCATTTTTAGGATTGAAGAATATGGAGGGCAGTGTCGTAATTTGGCAAGGTAGGGGCACTTTCATAACTCGTGAGTGAGGGTGGTAGGGACATTTTTGAGTATCTTGAAATTTGCTGAGGGCAATTTTGGTATTTAGAAAATGAAGGATTGACATCCTATACACACTTCATTCATCATGCTACAGTGAAGTTCTCTTATAAAAGTAGATTAATAAAAACATTTGTCTTAAAATATTGATTGGAGAGACAAGTAGTTTATTCCACGATTAAATTGACACCCAAACCATAATTACGTGAAATTAAGTATAAGCTTTTTGGAGCCAAAAATTAAATAACCTTTTTATTAATTGTATTGTGTGATTTATTTTAATTCAATACAATTATAGCTTCCATGTTAACTTTGGTCTCGAAGCAATTGAACAATTGCTTGATTTGGTACGTTTTTCACATTTTATATTGGTTATAGAACAATTATTCTTGTGGAAAATAAATATAAATGATGGTTTGGATTACTTTTGCACTATGAATTATATGTACAACTATTGGTTAATGTATCACACAGATGATTCTTAACATAAAAATAAAATTGTATATTCATCGAACCATAAATTTTTATGACATTTAATATTGTTACAATGAAAGTTATATGTATATAAATTTGAAATTATTGATATGTGAGTAGTGTGATGTGTAATTTCTTTTGTTTTTTTTATTGAATGACTATTTAATACTTGCTAATCTTGTCATGTCCCGAACCCATTTGGGATACGACGAGGTCGAGATGAGGTTTATCTCGTCTCGATCCCGAATGAACGAGATGGGATAGGAATGAGGTCCATCTCATCACATCTCGTCTCATACCCACCCCTACCCATCACTCGTCAACATCCACATGGAATTTTTCTCACCATCCGTCGGCGCTTGTACCGATGCCATGTATTATGTGTTTCCTTTTGTCTCTTTACATGTAGTTTAATAAATTTGCTATAAAAAAATATGAATTTCGCAATTGAATCTTATAACTATAGTTGTTGTTAAAATAACACCACCATTTATGTTGAAAGACACCATCACTCCTTTTTAATCTATTGAAGGACATCACCACCTTCACCTTTTCTTATCTCTTCATCGGAGCAACGCTACCTCGAATGAGGCAAATAGGTGGTGGTGATTGAAGGAGAATAAGGAAAAAAAAAAAAAAAAAGAGGGGAGGATAAGGAGGAAAGGTGGTGTTGGTGGGGATTGATGGAGAAGTAAAAAAAAAAAAAAAAAAGGTGACGGAGAGGAAGAGGAAAATAAGAAGAAGAAGGGAGGAGTCGGTGGTAGGGATTGATGAAGAAGAAAAAAAAAGTGATGGGGATAAGGAAGATAAGAAGAGGGAGCAGGATGAGGAGAGGTGGCGGGGTAGTGGTGGTGGTGGTTGATAAAGATGAAAAAGAATAAGAGGGGAGAAAGAGAAGAGGTGGCAGTAGTGGGGATTGAAGGAAGAGAGGAAAAAAAAGGTGATGGGGAGAAGGAGGACGACGAAAGGTGGTGGTAGCAGTGGCAAGATGGTGGTGAAAAGAAGAGGAAGAAATGAAAGGTGACAATGGTGGTGGCGGGGTGGTGGTAGTGAAAGGGAAGAAGATGAGAAGAGAAGTGATAAAGTTTTTTTATTTATATTGATGGTGTCCTCTCATTCAAAAATGTGGTGGTGTCATTCAAAAAGTAAAAAACTGATGATGTTCTTTAATAGAAATGGTGGTGTTAATTAGCAACAACCTATAAACATTTACCTAACTTTTTTATGAAAGCTTTGCGAGTGCAACAATATAAAGTTCTCAACCACTCAACAATCAACACTATAAAAACCCCTCAAATATTAATACTTGACCTTATTCTATTGATATTTTGGGGTACAACATGGTCATGGTGGAAGACCTTAAAATTAAAAGCTTAAAGAGAAGTATTTAGACTTCGATGGCTTGGGAAACACGAGGTTATTTCTTTTATCACAATGCTATTTTTTTAATAAAAATAATTTTGATAACTTATGTTACTTTGAAATAATTAAGTTTCTCATTTATTTTAAATTACATAGAAACTAAATGTAACATTTTGTTGTATAACACATCTGAATGAACAAAGATAAATTTGGACATTCAAATAATTCATTTCGCTTATTAACTAATATTATATTGAAAGAAGATCTAAGTTGTTATTATGGATTTGAAAGACGGTTGGATTTGTATCGGAGGTTGGAAGTCACTGATTGTTTTTTATTGGAATTTCAGGAAGTGATAATGCAGTCAAATTGTCAACGTCATTCCTAATATCAATATCCAGAATTTGGAACCAAATTTGAAAGGCAGGATCCTATAGGACTATAGGGAGTTGAGTTGAAACTTGATATGAAATATGATGAATTAAATAAAAACTAGATGTGAATACCAAAAAATGAGAACTTTTTATTTTCTAGAAAGATATATTGCATTGTAGTCTTTTAAAAATTAAAACCAACAATAAACGAAATGGTTCTCTCAAATCTAATAAATATTGCAATCAAAATTGAGTAAAGCAAATTATAAGGGAATTGAAGAACCCAACTTGTCTATCTTTCATCACAAAATCAAAAAATTAGGCAATTGTTCAAAGCCTGTTCTCTTCGTCTTCATTTCCTCCTTTAGTTTTTCCAAGATGATGCATAATTAAGCTTGTCTTTTACAAGAACATGTCTATTCATACATTTTTATGTGAATATTTATCTTTGAAAAGTGTTTATTAGTAAATAACACAACAAAACAACAATAAACTACATTTTTAGTTAGAAAAGAAATTCTCCGAGCACACCAAACAAACACCCAAATGAATATTTTAATTTTTTTTGGAAAGCACCCAAATGAATATTCATGTTTGATTTAACCATAAACTTGGCCACTATTGTATCAGCAGTGTTCTAAAAAGCGTTAGGCGATCAGGTGCCTAGCGCCCAGGGGCCTAGGCCTAGACGGTCTTAGGTTTTGTATTATAACTTTAATAATTTACAAAACTTAAACATAATACTTTATTAATTACATCCAATTTAATGCTAAAATACATATGCAAAATTTAAAAACATGAAAAATTAATAATCATGAACAAAATTTATTAAAACTCAAAGGACTGAAGTTGGTCATAATGAGTACTTTATATAAAGTTGAATTTATGTACAAATATTCAAACCTACTCTTTTATTTTTTTTCAAATTGCATAAATAACCTCAGTCATGTTTGATAAAATCTACATTACTAAAATTGGTACCGGCAGATTCTTTGAGAATTCCATTAAGTAATCATCATTTGCTACATTTAGACATATATTGAATAAAAATAATTAAATTATTTATTTCTAAAAAACAGGAAAGAAAAATAAAATAAAACACAATCAACCTTATTAAAAAAATTAATAATAATAATAATAATAATAATAATAATAATAATAATAATAATAATAATAATAATAATAATAATAATAATAATAATCGCCTAGACCCCGCCTAGGCCGCCCAGCAATTAATCTGGGCATTTTCTACCTTCTAATGCCTAGGCCGATTTTTAGAACACTGAAGGGCATATCTAAACCTAAAATTTTCAGACATTTACCTAGTAGTGTGTGAATCTAAAATGGACATATTAGTTCTAAGCAAGGATTGTGATTTCGTTTTTCGAGTTAATTTTGGTCCGTTGATTTTAAGAAATATTTCGGTGTGTAAAAAAAACGTAAAAATATATAATGAATTTCGAAGGTATATGAAATATGTAAAAAAAAAATAAGATGCAAGTAAATAAATTTTATTAAACATATTAAATGAAGCTAAATACCAAGAAATGAAAGAAACATAAAATCTATATATTTTTAAAAAATTATGGAGTGATTTCAAAAACTAGTATACAATTAGAAGATATGCTAATTAGAAAATCAAAAAAATGATTCCAAAACTCAATAAATAATTAAAAAAAATGATAATTAGACGACCTCCTCTCACTTATTCTCTTCACTCTCTCTTCTCCAAATCTTTCATCTCCCTCTCTCTCTCTCTCTCATTTCTTCTCTTCACTCATTCCCTCTATGAAGTGCTTTTGCAGATTTTCTTCTTCAGTGTTCTAATGGGAATCAAGGCCTCAAGAGTTTCGAGGGGCGAGATTTGCAAAGTGCACTAATCTTCTCCATTACTTCCATCATTGCACTTTGTAGATCTAAGCAGGAAAATTAGAAGCTTGTATGTGGAGTGTGAGAATGGCTACTGCTTTGTCTCATTCTCCAATTACATTTACTACTCTGAGTTTGGCTTTGGATTTTTTTCGGAGTTGGAGGAGTGGATTTAATGGAGTTCCATTGAAGGTTTTGGGAAAGGGGAGGTAAGGAGCTTATCCTCCTGTAGGTAATAAGACTCCTCAATTGGCCATATTTCAAAGATGAGGAAAGTGAATAATATTAATAGGCCATGTCATGCTGATGTAAAGGGCAGAGTTTGATGAAATGGCTGATAGGCTGATAGCTGGTTTCAAATAAAATGAATCAAGGATAATATTAAGTTGTTATGCTCTCATCTGAAATAGCTAACAGACAATCTGAAGAAAAGTTGTAACTACCCATCGCTTATCCCGAGCTCCCTTCGCGTTTTCCCTCGCTCCCTAGAAAGACTCCTCGATATGTGTTCAGGAATTCTAAACATCGAGGGAATGGGCAAGGGAAAGATAGCTGCCCATCCCTTTCTCATTCCCTCAACATTTAGAAGGGTTAATGTGTTTGTGTTTATAATCTTGTTTTGATAATCATTGAAATATGGAACTGCTTTGAATCACTTTGCCAAATTTTGATTTGGAAAATTCGATGGATTCATCATCAAATTTAGCAAGTAGTCCATCTTCATTGCAAGAATATCCTTAGGCAACAATCATTATCCTTCTTCATCTTCTCATAAATTTTTTTCGGTAAATAGGGCGGGGCAGATATCTGCCAATCTGTTCGGTGTGGGTATGGTTTTCAAAAATATGATAAAATAGTTCGTCATCACAACTATACACGTGGCAAAAAAGTCCAATCACGAGAATCAGGTATCCCAAAATCGGGCTAGTTCATAAAGTCCAAAAAGGGCAAAACCAATCATAAAACCCCAAATAGAGCCCATTAGAAGAAGTCATAACCAAGGCCCAAATCAAGGCCCGAACAAGTTCTCTCATAAAAAGATAAATGTTGCATAAGAAAAGAGTCGTGGAGGGAGTTACGCTTCCACGGATGCATCTTCATTAAAAAAAAGGTTGATATGAATAACGTCTCTCTCCATTGCACCTCAAATGCTTAAGTTACACAGAGAATTAACCGCGACCATTATATGAGGTAAAGGTAAACAATCGACAAATGTATGCAACTTGAACTGAGTTTTGTCCAGATTTACTTCATTCTCCAACAGAGTTGCTAACTTAAGCATCGAAGTGTCTTTGGCCACCAAAAATGTGGTATTTGGCAGTATAACATTTGTTTTGTGGGTCAAACTTACAGGAGGACGAGATTTGTACACATAAGTTTGACGCCGTCCGTGGGGAACAACAAGTTTCTTTTTTGAAAAGAAGATCCACAGTAACAAAACTCACTAAATTTTGATCAATGATCAAAAAACTATCAGAACAGATGTAACACTCTACAGACCCTCAACGCAACAACAATCACAATAACCCTTCTACCGGCGATGTTACATTGCCGACAGCTCACGATCGAGACCCATCAACAACCACCAGACCAATTGCGTCGGATAGTTAAAATCCACAGCATGCGGTAGCACAGATGATGTGGATTTAACTAACCTAAATTAATAGGTTAATTTAACCCACTTGTAATAACCGCAAGTGCACGGTGCCTAACTGGTAGACAACGGCAAGTACGGGTCGATCCCACGAAGAAGGTGGATGCAATTGAATTTTAGAATTTAATTAAACTAATTTATAGGAAATGAGGTTACAACATTTTTAAATCTAAACTAAAAATAAATTAAAATAAGAAAAATAAAAGATAGATGAGATGAATTTTTGTGGGCTTGGACTCACCAATGAATTAGCAAAATTATTTAAATCTAAATTATTGAATTTAAAAACGAGAAGCGTTAGGGATGAGAATCCCTTGCTTACACCGAATATGTGATCGTTAAAATTCAATTAAACTTATACCATGTTTCTATCAAACATTAACAAATTATTTCAAGCAAATACGCTCTTACAAAGTATTAAGTGTCTTTTTAGGGCACACTTAATCAAAGCTTAAGCTTAATATTTTTAGCACATGCTTTGAATATTGATAAAGGGTAATTCTAACTACCAAACATATCAAATTTAATTTCTCGAACATGCAAGGTGAAAGCAAATTATCAAAAATTCAGAAATAACTTGTAATTAACAATTAAGCACACAATTCAGTAAAATAAATCAAAATAACTTATACAACCCATTTAGTTTATCACAAGCTCGATGTGGTGGCACTCAGCAGATCAGCAGGTGGTTGTGTACAAATCCTGATGAAATGGTCCCAAAACGCTCTGCGGTGGTACAGAGCAAAACAGGGGGTGTGAATAGCCAAAAAAACAGAATTTGACTCTTTCTCCTGCCCTCGCTACAGTACTACCTCGCACGGTCGTCTTCTCCAGCGCGACAGCGGCTCTCGCGGTGATTTTCTTCGCTCCTCGCGACCGTCCTCGAATCCAAATTGCTTCCAGAACCTGAAAAAGACGAACAAAGGTGAGGAAACACCAAATAAAACAGCAAAAAAAACAAAGAGAAATCAGGAAGAATACTCCCCTGTTTTCCCTGTCGAGGTGGTCTGTGCCGCCTGCTGAAGAGTCGCTTGCGACGATGGTCATGAGAGAGGGATGCGGTAAGGAGCTCGAGATGAAGAGAGGCCGAGAGAGGAGGAGAACAGGCTCTGTCTCGAGGCGAAACAGAGTCGCGGCGTGGTTGCGGTGGTTCTGTCGCGGCTTTTCGTGGTCTGTTGTGGTGGTGGGACTCGTGCGGAGATGGTGGCGGTTGTGTGGACAGGGGAGAGGAGCAGAGAGTGGTGGTGGAGTGAAAATTGGACGTGAAACAGGGTTGTCACACCCCTGTTTCACGGTGGTGACGGTGGCGGTTGCGGAGCTCGGTGGTGGCGATGGCGAGGTGACTGTGGTGGCGAGGGGACTGTGTGCTGAGTGAGTGGAGTGAGTGAGAGATGGATGAGTGGTGAGGGTGATTGTGAATCACCTTTGAGAGAGGAGCTCCTTTGAGGAAATCTCCATTGAGGAAGAGGTTTTGATTTCTAATTCTCTTCTTTTCCCTTCTCTTCCTCCTCTCTTCTCACCCTATTCTCCTCTATTTATAGAAAATAATAGGGATGAAATGAGGGAATGATTCATCAATGAGGGTAGGAGAAGGATTGGGCTTAGGTTTGGGTTTAGGGTATGGATTGGGTTTAGGTTATGAATTAGGTTTCGGGTTTAGGTTATGGATTGAGTTTAGGTTATGAATTAGGTTTTGGGTTTAGGTTATAGATTGGGTTTAGGTTATGAATTGGGTTTTGGGTTTAGGTTATGAATTAGGTTTCGGGTTTAGGTTTGTGGCTGCTTTATACCACATTTGGAATCGACTAATTGTCGTTCCTTAACTTTTCGCTTTAATGTGATTTCATCGTTTACGCTCAAATTCCTACAAAGACATGTAAACGAAATAATTACTATAAAATATAATAATCGAAACACTAACATGTATAAATTAAGGGATATATTATGTAATAATTATGTGAATATCAACAGACAACCCAGACATCCGGCGATGTCGCTAAAGGCCCTTGGGTAAATTTGCTCATGACCCAAATGAACTACATGATGAATATGATATAGAAACTCACTCAAGAGCACACTCAGTTAGCTGACCCTATCCAAGCGCCGCCGAACAAAACTCTGCTAACTGAGCTCGAAAAAGCAACAAGGTTCATGCAGAACCTCAATAGGGGAATCTCGAAAGTAATGAACCTCTCCAAGATAAGACTCCACAGAGCGACTGAACACCAACTGAAATCCCATTCAGGATCGGAGTCACATATCCTAATGTATTGTTCGAACTAGCTAGAACACCACTCTCTGAAGCTCTCATGATAATTCTCATGCCAAAGAAGTTCACCCCACCAAAGTTTGAGGCATATGATGGCACCACCGATTCAACAGACCATCTGCGACATTTCCACCACATGATGGCGTTAAGGGAAAGTACGTAATCCATCTTATGCAGAACGTTTTCGACTAGGGGTGGGCAAACGGGTCGAGGAACCGCGGTTCCAAACCGAACCGGACCGTTTTACTCCAAACGGTTCGGTTCTGATTTTAAAAAATGTTAAACGATTCGGTTCGGTTCCGGAACCGTTCTTAAACGGTTCGGTTCCGGTTCCAAATTTTTTTTTGCAAACGGTTCGGTTCCGATCCGTTTCGAACCGAATATATATACCCAATTTAGTAAATTCCCACTTACGTTTTTATTTCTAAACCCTAATCCTCACCTCACTCCTCAATCTCTCATCTCTCACTCCTCACTGTGAAAGAAAACAAAGGAAGAAGAGTCGCAGAGCAGCCGCAGTCGCAGAGCAGCTGCACTCGCGCGAGGACGATCTGCTCTCCACACCACCAAAACCACCTCAGGTCCTCAACTCGCCTCCATGTTGATCGCGCGAGGACGATCTGCTCTCCACACCACCAAAACCACCTCAGGTCCTCAACTCGCCTCCATGTTGATCGCGCGAGGACGATCTGCTCTCCACACACACCTTTGAGTCTTCTCTACAAGTACAAACCCTTGTTGAGGTTTAGTTCGCCACCATGTCTCCTCATCAACTCCAAGCCATCTCCCAGTCAAAGCTTCTCCTTCCCACGTCTAATCACCGATCAATCCAACCTCACCACCACCACAATTCCGTATCATTCTCCTCCTCCACCACCGCTACAACCCCTCTTTATAATAACCTCCATGGCGGTCTCTCCTTGACACACTCTCGACGCTTCACTGCTTCAACTTCAACCCCAATAGCCTCCAACAGCATTTCGGTAATCTAGGGGTTTGATTTCTTTTATGTTTAGAGATTTGATTTTTTGGATACCATTTTGTGAATAATTTCGTGGGTTGTGACTAATTTCTTGATTTTTTTTTTGGTTGAATTTTTAGTTGGATTCTTTGGATCTAAGTGAGTTAACAAGTGGGGAGAAGAAGAAGGATTCTACACTGGTTTGCGCGCCATTGATGGGAGATACGGTTGATCAGATGATAGAAAGCATGGCAAAGGTGAAGGAGAGTGGAGCTGATCTTGTTGAAATCAGATTGGATTATTTGAAGGATTTTGATCCAAGTCAAGATCTTGAAAAACTCATCAAAGCGTCTCCATTGCCCACGCTTTTCACTTACAGGTATGATTTACTTGTTTACGCATTGTTCTTGGAATGGATTATGTTTAGAAAATTTCTAGTTCCAATGGATAGTATGGGAAACATTGTTTGAACCCAATGTAATCTGATTCGTATGCTGAAGTTGAAGGAACCGTTTGGATACGGAATGGAACCGTCGGAACCGTTTATTGGAACTGATGTTTATTATAAAGGAACCGTTTATCAAATTGTTTCAAGGAACCGTTTGGAACCGTAGGAACCGAACCGTTGTAAACGGTTCGAGTTAGGTTCGGTTCCAACGTTCAAAATAGAGGAACCGAACCGAATCGGAACCGATAAAATTTTAAACGGTTCGAGTTAGGTTCCTCAAAATTTGGAACCGAACCGAACCGTGCCCACCCCTATTTTCGACTAGTCTTACCTCTACAGCAATGAACTGGTTCAACGGCTTACCATCGACGTTAATAGATTTCTTCCAGGCGTTAGCAATAGCCTTTATCACAAGGTTCATCGATAGTCAGCGAACGAGGAAAGGACCACACTACCTATTTCACATCAAATAGAAGCCCGAGGAGACAAAAAATTATATCGACTTAAATTTTTTTGTCGTTAAAGAAAAAATTCAGAATCATCTTATAACAATTAATGATTGTACCACATAAGGTGTTCAACGAGCATATTGCTCGTTTGCGACGTGGTTGGTTCTTATGATATTCTTTATCAGTGGGAGTTTATATTACCATGTTTAATTATCATTGATAATTACCTTTAGTTTATTGATGATTCTGAAATAAAGATTTTTACTTTTTCAATTATGGTTGTGCATGTACACTTTGATTAAGTAGAATAATCAGGGATCACATTACATTTCATTTTCATACTACACATGCATACTTTAATCTATGTCATTGATTGTATTGGTATTTGTGACCATGGATGGGTCTAACCACGATAAATGTGGTGAAATATGTTGTGATCCTATATTGATATTTTTAATGGACTAGATTGTTTTCAGACGACACTCACAACTCTCGACATTCAAGTTTTGAGCTTATAAAGTTTTTATAATGTATAATCTATGGATGATTTATATAGTCCAAGTAAGAGATTGTTAGCAAATTTCCTTAAGGCGAATCTACATATATAGTTCATATTATTATACGTTGTAAACTGTCAAACTATAGGTAAATGATGTTTAATTAAACCCGATTAATTGTGATTATTAAGAAACAAGACTAGGGTCATAAACACATTTCTATCTACATGTTTTGTCTTGACATGTATTACTAAATTGAATATAGAGTTTATTTATGTGTAGATACCAACTTAAGTCCCAATATAATTATATTATTGATGATGGGCTAATAATAGAATTAAAGTTCTATATATACGGTTGAGGTCCCCACTCCAAACATTATTTCTCTATCTCCTACTTTCCCATCTGGTTTGAGAAACACAAGAGAAAAGGTTCTGGAGGTAGAAAATCTCTCCGCTGCGTGTTGCTAGTTCATGAGGATTGCTACGAGGATATTCTTCAACAATGGACAGTTCAGGCACGCATTGATTACAATTTTCCTTTCTTGATTGTTGACATGAGGTTTTAATTTAGGATCTTTTAGATTCTTACATATTCAACTTGGACTGGGTTATCTTGCCATCTTTGTCTTTCTTATTTATGAGGTTGAATGTTTGAACTATCATGTCGTGAGATTTTGAGATCAAGTTGGAGGTGATGAGATCATGCATGGATGATGACGAAAAAGATTCGGAGGAGGCGGACCTGGAGATGCATAGGGACTGCGATCGAGACCTTGCCGAAGAGGAGTAGCCTGCTTGGGATGGGGATCGGGATTGACACTAGTATGGTCTCTCCAAGATGTGTAGGGAAGATAGAAAAGAGGTTGGGTGGGCGGGTTTTGGCTAAAAGATGAGCCCAACTCAACACCTTATTTGTTTGTTTTTTTTTTTTTTGAAAGGCAAGCCGGTTTTGAGCATAGGATCCGTAACCTAGTCCCGAGATGCGACCTACGGGTCGAACACCACCCCAAAATAAAGATGCCTCCAGTGGGTCTCGAAGCAAGGATCTGTGGATCAAGTCCACAACGCCTTAACCAATCGACCACAGCCCTTTTGGCCTTATTTGTTTGTTGGCACGATCTCACACTTTTTCTTGGAAGCATGTATACATGTCTATGGCCAAGGGCGGAGCCACATGCAATTTTGATTCCCCCTCCCCCTCCCCCTTCAGCAACTTTCACAATTTGTGTAAGAGCAATGGGTTTAGTAACACTTTTAATTGTTTGCGCCCTGAAAAATGAGCAAACGTGCCCCCCTCAACTATTACCAAATTGTGATTAACCCTTATAAATTTTTTTAAGAACCACTCATCTCACTTGTGCTCAATAGAATAATAAAAGTTTGCCACCAAATTTTAGTCTTATTTAGGGGTGGGCATCCCATCCCACGATCTCAATCCCATCTGATTTTTTTAGTCCTTTTGGGATTAATCAAACTCATTCGATCTCGTCCAGTCCCGATCTAGAGTGGGATGGGATCGGGATGAATATTTTCAATCGCGCCTATCTCATCCCGTGCAGAACTTATTTTTTTGATATTTATTATTATAAATTTAATAAAGACTAAAGTATAACAATAGTTTCTAGAATCCATGAAAGCCAATGATGATGATTATGTGATATTAATGAACATAACTGTTTAATTAAGGAGAATGGTTAGGAAAGATTGATTTGTATTAAATATTTGTCACCTTATGTGGATTAGGTTGGGCCTTGCTGATGCTATAACAAAATATAATTTTATTGGATTCCAATACTCAAATTTGATTTGCAAAATTAATCTAAATTACAAATGGTCATGTAGCAAGATGACTCATTTCAACCATTTGATGACACATTAAGATGGTAATGTGAGAATCTTATATAACAATTTCTACTTTTGTGTGATTATGGATCTAATACACCCTCATGAATAAGAACTATAACATTCTTCAGTTTAAACTATCGTAAATTTATCAGTGGATGAAATAATTACCTCTGTGTCTACATACTAGTCTAAAATTTTTTAGTCTCAAGATCTGAAACCCATAAGAGTATATGAAGATAAAATATTTAAACCGGCCATGGTCCCTAATGACATACCCTGGACTCTTTCTATTAAATCTTTTCTTATTTTCTAGTTTACAATCTAACATCACATGCTACTATTTTAATTTCAGATGCTTTTGGACATTTAGATCGGTCCATAATATCATGTTATTGTGAACTCTTTTATCAAACATATTCATCATCGACGAAATGTGAGAACAATGTCTAAAATGTTTTCAAATTGGGGCCGTAAAAAACCCTAAGCAGTCAATCTTCATCCAGATTTTAATAGGACTGCAATTTTTCACCTCGTTTGTTTTGTGGTACCATAATGTTCGCTAATTCTAAATGAGGACTGCAATCATGCTCGTCTAGTTTCGTCTCGAACCCATTTAGGAATGGGACGATATTAGGATGATGTCTACCCCGTTCTGAAGATAAACAATGGGATGAGATCCATCCCTTCCCGTGCCCACCCCTAGTCTTATTTGTTTTAAGTTCCATGAAAAATGTCTCAGTTAAGTCACTAAAATAAAACTATACTCTATTCCAGTTCAGAAATTCTAGGCGGCCTGGGAAACCAGCCTGGGGGGCGAAAATACAATTTTGTCTCCCCCCCCCTCCGGGGCCGCCTAGAAATTCCCATTCTAGTTTTATCTATCACCTATTTGCAATACACACATTACCACATATTTACACAATGGTTTTCCTATCAAATCATACTCATTTTTCACCATCTCCATTTAGTTACGTCACATATTTACACAATGGTTTTCCTATCAAATCATACTCATTTTTCACCATCTCCATTTAGTTATGCTTACAACTAATTGAGGTTCTTATGGATTTAATTAATTAAGTTAGCATCACATAAATCAGTGTAGCATCCATTTTATAAACATTAATTTTGTAAATAATGTAAAAACTATTGCATTATTTCTGAATTGGATATTATAAAACCAAATTATATTTTAATTTGTTCTTTTGAAGATGAAATTTTTGGCATGTTAATCATATAACCATATGAATAGTTATATTTATTTATTATAGTTATTATTAGCTAACTGGTAATTGAGAATATTATATCATGTTAGGAAAGATAATCAACAATTTACAATTTTCCCCCAAATTTTCTATAGAGTAGTTAATATTATTATTTTTTAGTATTAAAACAACAATGGTTTTTCACAATATATATTTGCTCTCCCTCCCCCCACAAAAATCATGGCTCCGCCATTGCCTATAGCATGCCACTTGAGCTATTGTAAAGTGTGTAAAAGAATCATAATTAATATGATTCAAACATCAACAAATTTTGACCTAGTTTACTCTAATTTTTGACATTTAAAATTTGTAATAACATATGATTGCTTGTGAAATTATAAACAATCATATCATGTTATTGCTTGCAAACCACTGTTAAAAAATAGATGCCCTTCAAATTCATTCAAAATCGAGTATTGACAAAGTTGCTAATTTTCCTGTTAAGAATTTTTACTCAGAGATCCCCCTAGTAAGTATTTTCTCTTGGCAAAAAGGGTCAAAAGCTGAGATCTTTTTTTCTTCACAAAATAGAGGTTCTTTCGGAATTTTGGTCGATTCAATCCCCAACTACACACAAAGTCAACATGAAAAATGTAATAGTAATCCCTCAATTTCTTATATCTTATCGATTTTCTCAACCAAAGAAAATTTGTCATAGTAAGATTTTATTCTCTTAGAGAATATTTTATATTGAAAAATTTTGGCGAGTCAGACTCCAAATGCCACCTTTATTATTTTTTTATTTTTTGTGACTTTAACCCACTCTCATAAAATGTTTTCCATTCTAAATCCTAGTTTTTCACGAAGAGTGAGACAAGAGAATCAGGTTTTATAACTAGAATGATGTAACATCGTTAGAGGAGGTTTTTTACAACCTCGAGATACACATAAATACTTTGAATATTTCATCATTCTTTCAAGATCACGCCACGTCACCATGATTACAAATCCTGATTGCAAAAACACGATTTCCTAGCATTTTTATTTCAAGAAATTTGTTTTTGAAGTTTTAAAATTGCAATGGATATATTTTGGAATCACTTGGGTGAGAATATCATGATTGAATGGTTGTTACCATTCACCTAACTTTCTAACACAATAATCTCAACCACTAAAAACATTATAAAAATGAGTTAACCTCTTGCAAAAATATCATAGTTCACCATATTTAAATTATTTTAGATATATACACTCTCTTTATCCAAACATTCTTTTCCAAAAATATCATAGTTCTTGCACCACTCTTGAAATGTCTGGACATCGATGATTTGGGAAAAATGAGTTAACTTCTTATCCATAGCAAAATGATGGGAATTTGGGCTCGGAAATTCCGTTGCATTATCCCATACCTTTATCAAGTCTTTTATGCACCACAGGGTATCTAAGAAGACAATTAGCATGAAAGCAGTGTAATTTGGATATTTGCTACATGGCAACAAGTTGAGTCCTATAAACAATGTATTAGTGCAATAGACCAAAATTTTGAATTGGGGTTCGAAGTTCATTTTAAAACATTGATGTCTTTTGATAACTTGACCCTTTACTGATAATGTTGGTTCAATATATGATTTAAACAGTTGAGCAAAGTCAAAAGCTAGTTAGAACATACGAGTGACTTAAATTGTATTCAAAGATTATTCTGGTCAATGTAAATAATAATTTAAAGGAAGTATCAAATGGTATTAAAAGTTTGTTCTGATGAATGTAGATAATAATTTAAAGGAAGTATCAAATGGTACTGGGTCAAGTAAGAAAACAGTTAAACATATTAACAAGTTCAAGGTGTTTATTTTAATTTTTGATTCAACAATGTAATTTTTTACTCCAGACATATAGATTTTTACGAATAAGAAAAAGGTAGACCATGAAGTGAAATGTAAATATACCATCACATTAATGAAATTTTATCCAAGTCAGATTAAAAAAAAACCTAGGTTGTCAATGCGCTCTACTTGCGCAAATATTTAGTATTTTTATCTTATTTCAACAATTTAATAATAAGAAAAAATTATTATTAAAATTTTAAACAAAATAATTATATATAGTTTTAAGGGCATGTGTATAGCTTATAAATAAATAAGGGACTTCAAATAATTTATGTTATAAGCATAGGTATATACCTAAATAATCAATGTTTGAGAGGTCAAAGGTGACCAAGTTGGTTGGCCAAGGCTATGTGGTTTGTCCTCCACGTCTTGGGTTTGATACCTATTAGTGACATGGGGTGAGTGGGTTAAGGGATAAAAAATAAAAAATAAAATAAAATAAAAAATCAATGTTTGAGAGGGGTTGGTTTTTATTATAAAAGCATGAAATGTGAAGGGCAAAATGAGAAATTTAAAAGTTAGATATAAGGTTTTTTTTTAATTGAAAAACTTCAAATAAACTATATTAAGGGCTTGGGTATAATTATTAAATGTTTACAGGGGCTGATTTTTTATTGTAAATAGTTTAAATTTGAGAGAGTAAAATGGTAAAAATGTATAATAGTGTTTTCATTATAGGGGTCTATTTATAAGTTATAAATAATTTGAGGGCTTCAAATAAATTATATTAAAGGCTTAGGTCTAATTAATGAGTATTGAGAGAGATTGGGTTTGATTATAAATAATCATGAGTGTAAAATATGTAATAGTATTTTTCAATTAAAAGACACAAATACCCCTTGAACTATTCATTGGTATTTGATTTTTACATGTAATAATTACGAATGGGGGAAGACAAAATGAAAAAGTAAAGTTAGAGTTGAAGACATGCACATTTCACTATTCATTTGGGGAAGATGAGTTATGTACTTAAGATGTACCGATTAAGATGAAGATGGCCAAATGCAAATATCATGCATTAAGGATATTTTAGTTACTCATACCGAAAGGAAGAATATCAAGTTGCTGAGTGTGCATAATCAGCCCAGTATTTTTTTCAATTTTTTTTTCTCATTTATTTCAATTCTTATGGGTTTGCCACAGTATTTATATATTTGATTTATTGCCAAACTCTACTTTTAACCACCCTAACTTGAGATGGTAAAAAATGGGGTTTAGCAATAAATAAAATATGTAATATTGTAACAAACCCATAGGAATTGAAAAAAATGAAAAAATATTCAAGTAAAAAATTCAAAAAAATTGACAGTCTGTTTTCTGTCAAAACGCAACAGTAGCTGCAAGGATATGAAGATTACTCGCATGATCCGCTGCTTTATGGCAAAAAAATAGAGTCTAGTTTCTGTCTAAACGCAGCGGCTCCGGCGAACTTCTATTTTATCCTCGCCTAAGCAGCTGTTTTTGGGCAAAAACCTGACTCTGTTTCATACAATTGTTGGTTTTTCTGTGATTTGTACGACCACATTCGCATCTGTTTGCTGCGATTGTTATCATTGGATTCGATTTTGCCATTGCATTTTGAGTATCTCGGGATATTTTTTAACCTTTTCCTTTGTTTATGACATTCAAGCATACTTGGGAAAACCCCATGGTTGCATAATCACAAGAAAATTCTTGAGAAAATAAATAGAATTCATTGTGGAGATAAATAGAATTGCTTGTGAAGACAAATAGAATTGCTTGGGAAGACAAATTCATAACCAATTCATTTAAGTTGTCATTTAGATTGAGCTGTAGCACCCCGTAATTTTTGTACTTACTGAAAATATTTATATTTTTGTGTGATTGTCTTCATTAAGTTATGGGCATACGTATGAGCTATTTGTTTGTCCATGTGATGTGTAGTTTGTTTATTTAAAAATTAATTTTCTACTTACCTTCCTCTACCGAATCTCAGGACGAGATTATTTTGAGTTGTATATATTGTAATACCTGCCTAATTAAATAAATATAAAAGAAAATTTCTTTTGTAAACCCTAATGTTGATGGGTTGTTAGTCAATTGTATTTGGGCTTGATTTTGGGCTTTTATTAAACTAATAAGTAGGGTTTTTATTTTGTGAAAGAGGGTGGATGCATTCGGAACTTCGGTGGGGCGAATAGTCACCCACCATATATTAAAAAAAACGAGAAGAAACTATTTTTTTTCCTTAAGCTTTTCTTCTCTTTCTAGTTTCCTTATTCTCAATGGCGGCTGACATTGGCGAGGTGATGAAGATGGGAAGATGGAGGCCGGTGGAGGAAGAGATGTTATTCCTCTTACCCTTTTCAGCGGCGACGGAGGTTGAGATTGGTGTGACGAGGAAAGGCGGCGATGGTTGTAGTGGTGGAGGAGAGGCCTCCACCGCCGTACTCGCTGTTTCCTCATCTGATGGTTTGGCAGATCTCGAAGTGGAGGTGGGTAGAGCACCAAAGAGGAAGACGTTCAGGAAGTTCTCCTTCAGGGGCGTGGATCTGGACTTGCTCCTTGACATGGGTACCGAGGAGTTGGCGTTGATGATAAGCCTCAGTTACTTGTTGCGACTAAATTTATAGAACATCTTGTGAATCAATAAGTGGCTCATGAGATTATCGCTTTGGAGCTTCTCACTTTGTTCTTGGAGAATCCTATTGTGTGGAAGTAGTTGTTGGGTTCATTACTGAATGTGGTTCACTTCTTTAGGACCTTTCACCACGAGGGCTTCATGGCATCTTTGAGCGATTTCGCGGAAATACTTCACGAAGGGGAAATAGATAAACGGGTTCAGTTCTTAATTGAAGGTCTTTTTGCAATCAGAACAGCCAAATTTCAGGGTTATCCAGCTGTTCGCAAAGAACTAGATCTCGTTGAGCAAGAAGATTCGTCATCAAACACACTCGATGCTCTATTTGGTGGTTAGCATAGGTGGTGGTATCTCAGATACCTGTCTATATACAAAACTTGGGAGTTGGGACCAAGCAACACATTGTTGGGTGTTACTACTTATCTGGTTCTTATCCCTTGATTTCCATCAGTCAATAAGTCATCTGGTGTAGCAAGGGAAGATCCTAAGGTTCAACTAACTAAAAGGTGAGTTTATTTTCATCCCCTTTCTTTTTAATTTTTGTATTGATTTTGGTTATTGTTAGATTGGGTATTTTGACATAGCAGGTGAGTTTTCTTTTACCCCTTTCAGTTTGTTTTATGCGATGGTTTTGATAGTTATGTGTTGTGTGTTTAATCTACTTTGATTAAAACCTCATTTTCTTTCTTCCTGATTTTTGCCCTTAACTTGGTAGATTAAATTGATGGGGTTTGATTACTTTAATTAATTGATATGAATGAATGAATGGATACCCATTGTAATTCACATTGATTTTAGGCAATTGTCAAGGCATTTGGGGTTTTTCAGGTGATCATCATCATTAGAAAAACATGTGCTTGAGTAGGGTTTGTGTAAGACTAAGGAACCCCTGAGTGTTATCATGAAGAAAATTTGGGCAAATTGTATCTCATAGGTTAGATCAGATGTTACCACATTTACGTAGTAGGTGTATGTGCATTTTTGGATTTGTCAAATCTCATCGGGTGGAAATTGAAATTCATCATATGTGTCCATATGGTTTATTAAAGTTGGTTGTCAAAGTGTTGTGCCACTATCATAAATATTTTCTCGTTAATTGTCAAAGGTTATAGATACAATGCTCATTTGTTAATAGAAGATGGATTTGGAAAAGTTTTACAAGAATGAAATGAGTCAATTTTGCTTAGTTCCTAATGTATCTCGTTGTCATACGCTCTTTTGATCATGACCTGGAAGATATTATCTTTGGGGAATTTCTTTGGACCTATTTACATAACTGGCGAGATTGATCTCAATTGCATAACATAAAATAAAAGAAAATTTCCTAGTAATAGATATTGACTGGAATTTAACTGAGCACTTGTTTTAGTTTGAGTATTTGTATTGTTATGCGAATTGGTGTACATATTGTTTTTCAAATGATGCAAAGAGATGAGATGTGTGAATTGACAATGTGTCAAATATTACTTGTTCCCCAACAGAATGGTGGATACTGTGGTTGATTTATTTATGGTTGACAAAGTGTCACCATAAAAGAGTTTCGAGTTTTAGTTTATTTTTTTATGCTCTTTTCCACAACTCCGAAAAAAAAATGTGAAAAGAAAAGAAATTTTGTATACAGACTTGCTTGTATACGTGTGATATTATTATGGGTATGCAGACTTGCTTGCATACCAGTGCACCGTTCCATGTGAGTTCGGTTGTACGTGTAGATTTAGGAAATGCTTGCCATGGATCAAACTTCGGGTAAGATGACATGTTCCTCGAGGTGGCACCCCACTTGGAACATGTACGCTCCGAGTGGTTTCGAAGACAAGTGAGACACACTTGGGTGATGTGTGTTCGGCACAAGGAGGATGGTGCGATTGTGGAAAAGAAACGAGATTTCTTTTTGTGTATGTGCGTGATTACCTTAAAGGAAGAAACTAAATGCTCATTCGACCATTGAATGAGAACTACTTGTCTTCCTAAAGGTAGAAAATGTGTTTTGTTAATACTTCAATAATAGTCTAATATGATTATGAATTGTATAGTTGTTGCATTTATGAGGATTGATAATTCATAAACTTTATTTATTAGTAATAAATAATGCATATTTATTATTAGGATGATAACACCTTTGCCTCATGGAGGAACTACCTGGTGTGGTTGTTTATTGTTTTGTTTATTTTGATGTTGTCATGCGCGGATTTATTGATTTTGGGATGAAGATTTCTCACACCAGCTTTATTGCTGACCCGAGTGAGCTTTTGCTTCCCTTTTGGAATGTAGCCGATTAGCCTTTCAGGTTTAGAGATTTTGATGTGCGTACTGGAGTTTCGCTAGTGAGCTAGCAACGTAAGAGTCTCACCGGGTTAGATTTTTATTTGTTTCAGATGTTTAGTTCATGCTGCTATTTGTTTATGTTATTATTGAATTTTCACGTCCCGAATTTTGGGGGAAACGGATAATCCTACGTGGCTTTTGGGATTTTCGTTTCCTTCGAAAATCGGTGCGTGACATGAGCATTATAAAAGGGAAATAGTCTATTAGTATTCATAATCATTTCAAGAGAAATAATAGAAGATGAAATAAAAAAATGCCAACGTTGAAATAAGAATCCTCCGACGAAGAATGAGATGAAATTGGAGATCCCGAAGACGACTCTGTTTGGTATAAGGACCTTCCACACATCATCGTCTTCAGATGATGATGATGACAAAAAAACTGTCAAATGAGGAAGAGGAATCATCATCGTCCTCTGATGAGGACGATGATAATGGTGATGGTGTGTTAGTGGACTCCTACTCCTTTGACGAAAAGGGTCGCGAACGTCATCCCCTCATAGACTTTGTTGACATTGTCCACGACAAATAATGTATTTTTTGTATTTTTTTTGTAGTATTTTTAAATATTAATGAAAAAATATTGTTTAATGTTTGCTTTTTTGTGTTTTTGTATTGTAAATTTTTGTTTGTATTTTTAAAATTTCAATTTGTGTTTGATTGTGAAGAAAATAAGAGAAGAAAATGAAGAAAATAAGAGAGGAAAAAAAGAAAAACACATAAAAAAGAAAGGGAGAGATGAGGAGGTGGTATAGGAGGTCGACGAGGTAGTGATAGTTCTTGACGGAGAAGAGAGGGAGATGAGAAGATATGTAGAGAAGGAGAGAGGGTGAGAAGAGGTTGAGGATGAGGGCGACCAATGATGTGGTGGTTCGGTTGATGGTGGCAAAGTGGTGGTGCAGTGCCAATGCCCTTGATGACAGGAGAAGAGAGGGAGAGAGGAAGAAGAAATGAGTTACGGTTTTTTTTCTCCTTTATAAGGTGGTGTCCTTCAATAGTAGTGATATCCTTAAAAAAGGTGGTGGTGTTCTTCAGAAAGTAGCCTGATAGTGGTATCCATCAGGAGAAGTGGTAGTCTTATTTAGCAACTGCCTAAATAATCTCTCAATCTATCTAAATAGAGATGAATTTGGACTAATGCATCAAAATGTGTTGAATTTGGGACCAAAGTCCAAATATTTCGTAATTTTTCGTCCTTATTGATTAGAGCTACAACTTGGATTGGAGAATCTGATTTCGAACGGAAATTTTTTGAAATTATTCAAATTCGAAAATGCTGATTTTTTTTTCCAAATGATTTTGAATGTTTTTGCAGTGTAATTGGAATGTCTTAAAAATCAGAAATTCCAAATGGCAAGGAAACCAACGAGGGAGGGGGGGGGGGTGACCGCTCATCCCCCTCGAGATGCATGCCTGCATCATCGAGATGCTTAAAAGTGCGAATCTCAAGAGGGATGAGTGGTCACACCCCCTCCCTCGCTGTTTTCCTTACTGGTTTCCTCGACAGTTAGACAGGTTCCTCAAAATCCCAAATTCTAGGCGAGCCAGGCTCGGCTCTCTACTCTCCACAATCTTGAAGATGATGGTAATTTCCCATCTCTAGGATGATGAAGGGTAGAAAGCGAGCCTGGCGCGCTTGGCCTAGCTCCCTAGACTTGTTCTTCAAAGATATCTAAATGACTCCAATTCTTGTCGAAAGTGTTCCAATTTGAAAATTGTGAAAAATATTTGAATATTACATTTCAAAGTATTTTGATACAATTTTTTTTTACTTATTTTAAAATTCAATAAAATTATATATTATAATTTAAAAGTTATAACAATATGTTTCCATCAAAGTATTCTGATACAATTTTTTTTACTTATTTTAAAATTCAATAAAATTATATATTATAATTTAAAAGTTATAACAATATGTTTCCACTCATTCGATGCATTTGAATTAACATTGAAAGTCATAAGACTATTCGATTTTTTCCAAATTACTATATGAAAATTTAAAAATTATTATTTGAATATTTCAAAGTTTGGTGAAATTTTGAAAATTTTAATCGAAACGGAATTATTATATTTTGAATTTCGGAAATGGAAATTCCAATTTTTTCCAAAATTTCTTGAAAATTGAAACGTATATTTCAAATCCCTTCCATTCGAAAATTGCCCTATTATTGATAATTCCCTTTTTTTATTTTATATTTAGTTTAGTCCATCCAGTCAACAATTAAATGGTCACGACTTTTGCACGAGATGGTTTTTTGGACTCGTGAAGAGTTTTTCAAATTGCGATCAACGATTCAAAATGTTTTCAGCCTTGTTGTTTTCACCATCATCGACATCAAAATCCTGAACAGTTTCAAATAAAAAATCAACTTAATTTGGTCGTTATATAAAATTTTGGTGTTAGGTTTTCACTGGCTTTGATTATTTTGAATCACCTCCATCTTTTTAATTTTTCATCAATTTTCTATAAAACGGAGAATGAGATAAATTCATTTTGAAAGTTGGGATACAATGTTACCTTATAGCATTCAATTTATTGTCACGTATACACTAGCAAATTATTTTGAATTTTATAAAACTCCAAATGAAAAAAATGAGACGTTACATAATAGGGATGTATTGTCGAGTCAGATCCCTTACAAGGTTTAGTCTAATTACAAGTATTTTTGCTAAAAAATAATAATACCAGTATTGCTAATTTGCTTAAGTAGAACATAGTAATGTGTTTATTTGGCAGGAAAAAAAAATGTTAGTGATATTGAATGACTTGATTTATGAGGATGAAATTAGAAAGTGATTTATTGTTTAGTTTAGAGTGACTTTAAGAAACATAGTTTCATAAATGTCTCTAAATACTTGCATAGGTTACACCACAAAATTCCAAAATGTTTTGAAAAAATTTGATGACATCTAGTTTTATATATATATATATATATATATATATATAAGGCCCACGTTATTAAGTTTCCATCGATATCTCAGTTTTGCCGAAAAAAAAAGTTTCATTATAGTGTATTGTCCGTGCCGTTGGCACGATAAAAGGGTAGGCTGTGACAATAGGTAAAACTCGATTAAAATTTTAATCAGTTAGAAATAAAAAAACACATTTTAAAACCGCCACAATTAGTCCTATCAAAACTTTGATTTTCCATAATATAGAATTCATGGCCTTTACTTGAATGTGTCGATGTAATATTGAAAATACTTACGATGTGAAGAACATTAGATTATAGTAATTTTTTGAAAATATGCATACAACGTGAAATGCATATTTAAAACTTTAAGCTTTTGTATTAATGATTGGTTTCATTGAAAAGATCTTTAAAAATGTATTTCAACGATATCAAGTTTACTGAAATCCGACAACTACGTAAATAGTTATGACGATTTGCATTTAAAAAAACACAAATTTGTTATCTTTCCGCAATATATGCATTCCACCAACCTATTCACTTTTTTGTTCATTTTCTTTGTCTTATACTTACAACTTATTTACAAACATATCATTGTTGATAGTGAATCTCCATCATCAACATCTTTCACAGCTTTCAATTTTAATTGTCTTTTATCTACAATCCCAAATATCATTTTGAATTGTAATATAAACTAGGGTAGTCTCCATGCCGTCATGGCATGATAAAAGTTTAACATGATAAATAGAGTTTGGCATGATAAAACACCATTCTGATTTATTTTTCTAGCATCAACACCCCATTAAACTTGATTAAGTTAATATATTATTTAAGAAAAATAAATAAATACGAAATGTTGGGTATGGAAATCGAACCCCTGCATTCTTATTGGGGATTGATTGAAGGTGAGACATAAATGCTAACTTTAAGTCTCAACCATTAGATGAAAATTTTCTCTTGGTGCTTCAAGTTCTTTGTGTCCGTTAAATTCATATATTTGGGTAAATCTAAGCTGTATTTTATCTCAAACCTCAAACACCATTATGATTTGTAATATGGACTATGGCATTCTCCTTGAAAGTTAAAAACTTGTCAAAATATGATCACCCTTGAATTTTCAATACCACCATCATCAGCAATTGAAGAAAAATAAATAAATATAAAAATATTGGGTACGGAAATCGAACCCATGCACTCTTGTTGTTTTATGTTCTATTTGATCTGTTAAATTCATATATTTAGTTAAATCTAAGTCGTCTTTTATCTCGCACTTTAAGCATCATCCTATTTTGTATATATAAAATATATAATAAAAATAATATAGACAGTGTCCCTCATGTTGTTGGTACGATATGAATTTTTTTTTTTATAAACCTCATGACATGTCAACCTGTCTGTACCTAGATCACCATGAACACACTCACTATGCCCAAGAAATCAATTGAAAAACATAAAAGTTACAATATAAAGCTATTCATTTCAGATTATAAAATGTATTTCATAATATACAAATTTGAAATTGTACACAATGACAAATACTAAAAAACAACCAACTGTAAATTTATGTGTACAAATTAAAATAGATTTAGTAAAAAAAAAAAAAAAACTTATACTTGAAATATGAGAAATTAAAAGCGAAAGAGATGAAAGAGTGTAAGTGAAAATTAAAAAAATTGAAAGATGAGAAATTGTAAGAGTTTAAGAGATATTGAAATATGAAATAATTGGTTCACGTACCAACCGGAACTCCTTCAATGTTAAACCCAAGTTGTCTGACCCCCATTTCTCAAGACAGTTTACCAATGCTACAACGTCTAATATCGACATGTTCGTGCTTCTTCCGGCATGAGGAGTTGTGGGGTGATCTGCCTCTCCAATTAACGCCACATTAACCCAAAAGAGTTTTTCTAGAGGATCACGATCATAAATCACATTGACAAGGGGCTCCTTTGTTTCTTTCATCACCCTAGCTCTGGAACCCAAACTTTCTCAGCCTCTGGGTGCATTTTCTTGATCATTTCACTGCTTATTTTCATGGTAAGCGGCGAATTTCTGTAACATAAACATTTTATGTATTGTTAGCGTATAATCAGACCAACAGACCATACTACCTCAAAGGCATTTGAGTAAATTTTGACAGAAGTTACAAAAGGCTAAGCTGGATATGGTAGTTAAGTAACAATCGAAGTATAGGTTTTCGAGCTCTAGGTAACTCTGACGAAGGTTCATAATAGTGTCAAAGTTCTCATTTATAGAGTGAAAATTCTAGAGAGTCAGGCAAGGCAGGCCTAGCCCAATATTGTCTATCATCCTAGAGATGTGCATCTCTAAAATGATGAATGATATTAGGCCAGGCCTAACCCGAAAGTTCTTTATAGAGAAATCAAGAACTCCCCTCCAAGCAGAAGCCTGAATGCCTGTAATTAGTTCATTGTCAACACTTTAGTTGAAAACAAATCATACGATACAAAAAATACAGGAGATTACACATTTTAACAGCATTAGAGCTGGTTAATCTTCGTTTTGGTGTCTTTGCATTAGAGTTGTTGTTTTATGTATTCAGTATGCTTCAAAAGTAAAGTGTTGAGTGTACAAGTGTCTAATTATAGGCCGTCTGACTTGGTATAGGACATTAGTTGGCTTGAAGTTAGGTTTCATTTTGATTCCAAATGACTGGCCATTTGCCCCAAAATGTATTGCCAGATGCATACATTTGGCTATACATTTTAGCCAAGTGTATATCAAATGAGACTTATTTTGCTGAGTTTCACTACATCAAATTCATATTTTTGTAATAATTCTAAAAATAATAACACTTTTAACACGTAATAGTTTACCAAACAATTTTACACATTTTCACAAACAAAGTGATACAATAATTATATCACCATGAAAAGTATGGTGCTACAAGTGATACTATTCATAGTGATCCAGTTTATCGTATCACTTTTTTTGTGTAACTGTTTTTCATTTTTTTGACTAAATTTAATTTTGAATTTAAGTTGTTTGGTAGAATGTTACAACTCAAAATTGTACTATTGTGACAAAAATGTCAATTTGATGTAGTATTTGGCTTAAATAAAGGACAAAATAAAAAACGTCTTAGCAGTAAACCCAGAATGTATTAAGTTTTTAAAGTGTGTCCGGCCCTGATTTTGGCTTTCATTTTGATTTCGAGATTACATGAACAAGTCTTCATGTTCACCTCAAAATTTGAATGTGCTATACAAATAATCTTCATTTTACGATACATTTGGTTGTCTGTGTGATGCTCTAAACATGGTACTGTCCCATATTTTACCAAAATTAATCTCTCATTGAAAACACACAAATGAGTAAGTCTAGCTAGTCATGTTTGTTGATCTTTTTGAATTATTTTTTTTACATTTTTTACTCATTCTCTTTTAAACACAATCACAAACACCACTTATGAAAGGGGTGAAATTGTAAAAAAAAACCTAAAAAATACTCAAATAAAACTAACAAACAAGACTAGCTAAAATTGTTGCACACAAATACAAATAAAAACAAGAAAAAAAATGAACCACCTATTTCAAAATAACTAGGCCAGGTGGCAGAGTAAACCATGTAAACCTTGTACCAGTTTGATGCGTCTCCTTGGTGGTTTTTACATGCAATTTAATAAATTTAAAACAAATATTCACCAAACTTTCCCAACCACTCAACGCTATAAAAACCCTTTCAATGTTAATAGTTAACCTTATTCGATTGATTTTTTTGGTAAACATAGTCATGGCGAGAGACGTTAAAATTAAAAACTTAACAAGTATTTAGACTTAGATGGCTTGGGAAACATTAACAAAAAAAACAACAAAAATAGTTCAAATATTTTTGAAATTATAGAAAGAGAAGATGAAGGAGAACAGAGAACAAACGTCAAGCTCAAGGATGACAATAGAAAAAATAATAATGCGTGCATCTTATAAAAATAAGGAAAAACATTTGTAACAAAAAGTTACTCTGGCTAGTTTTGTGATGATTAGAGCTACATTCTTTCGAAAATTCTAGCCGGCTTGGTATTCACTCCTAGTTTGCATGCTGATCGGCTAGAATTACTCTTTTGTCCATCTTCTTTAAAGTGTTTGTGATTGTGTTTAAAAGAAACGAGACAAAAATTGTAAATTTGCCAACTAGACATGCAAACCAAGCCGATTATAAGTAATCACATTCTTTTTATCAACCTCAAAGAATAAACTTTTATTAGTACTTGGAATGGAATTCCCTTGAAACTAAAAGTGCAAGGTGTACACATACCAAAAAATGTAAATTCATTGATTAATAAGAACTCCCATATAGGAAGTGCTATTAAAGGTTCGCTTACTGCGTTATTCCATGATTGACTCCACCTGTAAACTATCCTGTAACAGGTAAGAGACACTCAAAGCAGCCCACTGAGTCAAAGAAATTGAAGCCAAATTTCTGATAGAACGCCAGGCCTAGCATCTAAAAAATATTAGAAAGTAAGGAGCCTTGGTAGCTCCACGCCCTTTTCCAATCATTTTCATGGCTGGATGGAATCATCAATTACAAGTCAATTAGACATAATCATCGATATAAGGATTTCTTTTGAATCATCAGCCTCCCCCATTTCCCATTCATTAAGTATCTTGAGGTTAAGGTTCCAACCTCTCAGCTATAATCATTCAAAGAAACTCTACAGAGTCTAGGAAATTCATCCATAAACATATTTCACTCCTAAGAAACTAGATGACATGTAGGAAAATACACCTCCATAGGCAAGAACCATGGCGCCAAGTAACACGGTGGGGTAGCTACCCATTCCCACCTGGTCATCATCGGCCTAAATGAATTCCTCCGTAGTTTATAGACCTCCATAGCAATTCCCTGAAGTACCAAATTTATGGATTTAAAGGACATAATCCCCAAACTATCCTTCTATATTTTTGCTGAGACACAACAACTAACCCCTCATTGAACTCTAGATCACCAGTCACCACATCCCTCTTAATCCCCATTCTCTACCTTCCAACCAAAGATTGTATAAGCATTCATATATGCAAAAGGCTGTTGTTGAGCAATTGGTGAAAGAGATATTGGATGCAGGGGTTCTTCAAGTTAGTCATAGTCCTTTTTGCTGCCCAAATCTTATTATTAAAAAAATAATAAAAAAATAAAAAGGTTTCTAGCGGTTTGGTGTAGACTATTGGAAACTCGATGAACTGACCAAGACAAGTTTCACATACCTACAAAATCCTTGATGAACTTTATGGCACCAAATCAGAGTTTACCTACCTGATGTTTTCCAAAACATCCATTACAACTCATTATGAAAACTCTGAATTTAAAGTGATGCCCTTTGGCTTCACTAGGGCTGAAAATCGAACTAATTTAGGTTGGTTTTAAAATTCAAATCGAAATCGAACTGACTATTAATAAAATCGATTTGAAATCGAACCGATTTTAATTTATACAAATCGTAACCGAACCGACTAAAATCGAATCAAAACAGAAATAAAACCGAACCGACCGACTATTTTAAACATATTATATTATTTATATATAAATATATATTATTTATTATATATATTTGGTCGGTTCGGTCGGTTAAAATCACATAAAAACGAAAACTGAACTGACCACTTCGATTTTGAATTTTTTAAAACCGAACCAATCAATTCGGTTTAAATCGGTTCAATTGATTTAATCGATTTTTTATTCAACCCTAAGCCTCACCAAAACCTCAAGCATATTTCAAGCTTTTATGAATCAATTTTTTCAACCATATTGAGGAAGTTCATCTTAGTCTAAAGTCCCAACTTGGATACACATATCCAACACCTAAAACCACCTTTTCTACACTTAGACAACAGAACCTCTATGCGAATCATAAAGTGGAGGACTTCTTAAGAGTTAACCTTATATAGATATATATGTATATATATTCTTGGAACAAAAAAATACATATATATTGTTATTTTATTTATGCATAGTATTAATGTCATGCACATTGATGTCTTTCGAGAATTTGACCCTTTACTGATGATGTTGGTTCAATATGATTTAATCAGTTGAACAAGGTTAGAAGCTAGTTAGAATATAGAGTGCTTCTAGGGAGCCTGGGTAGCCGGCCTGGGTTTACTATTTAATCGGTATTTTTACATTTTTGCCCTTGTATCTTTAAATATAACCACAACAAAGGAGGAGCAAAAGGGTAATTTCACCCCCAGTCAGCAAACCTAGGCTTCCTAGAATTTCTACACATTGTCAAATACTATTTCTAAACTTTGTCCAGCAAATCTGCACAGTTTTTGAAAATTTTACGATGTTTGACGAGTTAATAACAAAAATACAGGAGATTACACATTTTAACAACATTAGAGCTGGTTAATCTTCGTTTTCTCAAAAATGCTAGGAAATCATGTTTTTGCAAACATGTTTTGTAATCACGGTGACATGGCGTGATCTTGAAAGAATAATAAAATTTTCAAAGTGTTTATGTGTATCTCGATATTGTAAAAAAAAACTCCTGTAACGATATCACATTGTCCTGATTATAAAATCGAATGCAAAACCTGATTCCCTAACCTCATTTAGTGTCATTAAAGTGGTTATTCAAAATGCTTTAATAGTAAAGCGTAGAGTGTACAAGTGTCTAATTACAGGCTGTCTGAGTTAGTATAGGTCGTTAGCTGGCTTGAAGTTGGGTTTCATTTTGATTTCCAAATGAATAGCCATTTGCCCCAAAATGTATTGCCAGATGCATACATTTGACTATACGTTTCAGCCAAATGTATATCAAATAAGCCTTATTTTGCTAAGTTGGGCTTAAATAGAGGACAAAATTACAAATGTTTAAGCAGTAATCCCAGAATGTATTAGTTTTTAAAGTGTGGCCAGCCCTCATTTTGATTTCCAGATTACATGTACAAGTCTTCATGTTCGCCACAAAATTTGAATGTGCTATACAAAGAATCTTCATTTACAATCCATTTGGTTGTCTGTGGGGATGCTCTAAAAATGGTACTCTCCCATATGTTACAGAAAGGGGAATTCTAAATGTCGAGGAAACCAGCGAGGACAGCGACGTGGCGGGGTGGGAACCGTCCACCCCGTTCGGGATGCACGTAAAAAAAAATGTGGCATGCATCTCAAGCGAGATAGACGGCTCCACCCCGCCACATCGCTGTCCTCGCTCGTTTCCTTGCCTGTTTCCTCACTCTCTAGCCTCACTCTACAGAAATTAATCTCCCATTGAAGACACACAAATATAAATAAAAACAATAAAAAATGAACCACCCATTACAAAATAAGTAGGGTGTTGATGCGCTTTACGTGTGCGAATATTTAGTATTTTTATTTTATTTTATTTTATTTTTTACAATCTTTCAATAATAAGTAAAAATTATTATTGAAATTTTAAACAAAATAATTATTTATAATTTAAAGGCATATGTATAATTTACAAATTATTAAGGGGTTTGAATAAATGATATTAGAGGTTTAAATATAATTAATAATATTCAAGAGGAGCAAGTTTTGTATAAAAAATAATCTGAATTCGTGAGGGTTTAAAATGACAAAAATACCTTAAACTACTATTCACCTAATTTTTGTAAATATGATGAATTGGGAGGCCATTTTGGATATTTCAAAAATCAGGACAAAATCCACATGGGTATTGTTCTTGAGAGGAACAGACATTACATGGTACAGACTAGGTGTGGAAAATTAACACACAAATTATTTTTGTATATTTTGCAAAATAAACAAACACATGGCCTCCCTCATTTCTTTTCAACGTCCACCATCACCATCCGTCACTTGATTCTATGTAGGGATGGATGGAGCGAATTTTCATGGATATTCATTTTCATCCAAACCGTTGAGTTTACCTCAACAGATTTTGTTATCCATATCCAACCCGATTATATCGGTTTACATATTTATTTATATACAATTAAACCAATTTGTTGGGTTGATCAAACTCAAATATAACAAAGCTTCAAGCCAATTGGCCTAGCCAAACTTATGAAATTATACAACCCAACTTTGTATTTTTATTGACCAATAAACTTTTTGCTTGCTGCTTTTTAGAAAAGTGGGACTAAACATCTTAAACTTAGATCTAAAATATTGCAAATCATTGTATTTAATAGAAGCATATACTTGTTGAGTTTACTTCTTAGAGGATGTGGGACTAAACATCTTAAACTCACATTTAAAAGATTGCAAATCTTTGTGTTTTTATAGACTATTATTTTGTCTTTTGTTGTAACCACCACCACCACTACCACCATAGCATAATCACCACCACCTTCACAATTACCATGTTGCTACAATCACCATAGCATTAACATTAACTACCTTCAAAGCCATAACTACCAACACGCATAGCAAAATCAATGTCACTTTTACATTCACCGCATACACCATGTCATAACCATTTTCATAACCTTAACCACCAACACCTTAACACTTGTCGCAAACACCGTACGATAACTGTCACCAAGACATTCATAGTCATAGCTACTACCTCCGCCACCGTCAACACTTTCACAAATCATAGACAATGCCACAACTATCGTCGCATAATTCTCACCACCACTGCAACAACCCCTATAGTTATAGCAATTGTTACCAAGATACCAAAATCACAACCACCTTATCTACGACTAACAACCACAAGTACTGCCACAACCATTACTATCATTACCATCACCACTAACCAATTTCGTCATCACCACAACCACCTCCACCATACGACAACTACAACTATTGTCATCAACTTCACCACCCACAATCACTACCACGATACTAAAACCACACCTACTGTCATCATCACAACCACCATTATCATCACCAACGAGATTGAGTGAGGTTCAATGAGGAATTCCAAACCAAATACTAAATACACAACCACCACAGCAGTAAAATCACCACCACCACTAATACCAACCACACCATGTCAAATGATACCATAAGGTCTATAACCATAACTACTCACAATCACTATCATGATACCAAAACCACACTTACTAGCATCATCATAACCACCACCATCATCACTAACAAGATTGGGTAAGTTTCGATGGAGAATCTCCAAACCAAATACTAAATACACAACCACCACTGTAATATAATCACCACCGCCACTAACATCAACCACCACTATGTCAAATGATACCACAAGGTCCACAACTACAACCATTGTCATCATCTCTACCACCCACAACCATATCCATATCACCACTACCACAATATCAAAATGAAGGTCACTCCTATCATTGCCACAATCATTAATGAAGTAGAATAAAGTTCAACAATGAATCTTTAATAAAAATACTAAATACACAACAATGACCATACCATAACTACAACCATTGCCATCATATCCACCACCCACAACGACAACCACTGACATCATCACTACCAAATAACGAGCTAAAATAAGGTTCAATAAGAAATTTCTAAGCTAAATACTATGTATAACTCATGTTACTCAACAATATCCAAATTTCATGTTACAAATTATAGTCTTTCACCGCATAAAAGTTAAGTTTCATGTTACTCAACAATATCCAAATTTCATGTTATAAAAATAATCACACATCACCTAAAATCCAACAATGTTGTATGTTAGCTCTTATAAAACTAGGCTATAAAATTTAAGTTGTTCATTTATAAATTATAGTCCCACATCACTTAAAAACAAACTATATTTTGTGTTTGCTCTTTTAAAACTAGTCTACATGTAAAGCAATTATTTTTGTTTGATTCTAGACACCAAGTTTTTATTCATAAATTGCTGTCCCACATAACATATAACTCAACTTTCAATTTCATGTTATAAACATAATCCCACATCGCCTAAACACCTAAAAGCCAATGTTGTTGTGTTTTTGCTTTTATAAATTTATTCTACAAAAATCCAAATTACAAATTTAAACATAGTACCACATCACCTATAAGTCAACTATATTAAGTTGTTGCTCTTAAAAACTAGCATTGATAATTAAAATCTTCATAGTTTTTGGCTTCTAGTCAATTAACCATCGTTGGGGTGGCTAAATTGATTGAACTTTGAAGGCCGGTGGGCATGCTCAAAGAAGTGTTTAGTTATTTACCAACACTTCCAATGGAACAGGATGCATCATACGTCACTAAAATGTTGATATTCATGTTGTTGCATGTTACTGTGACATATGGATGATAATGTTAAAGATGATCATGCAACTGACATAGATAAGGGTGGGCATCCCATCCCGTCCCAATTTTTTTGGGTCGTAATGAGATTGATAAATCCCATTTTGACACTGTCCTACTCCGTCGCGATCTAGAATAGGATGAGATGTGATGAAGATTTTCAATCCCGCAAATTTCGTCCCAAGCTGATTTTTCAATATTTAATTTTATTATTATTATTTTTATTTATATATTTATTTTAGGATTGTAATATTTGGATGCTCATATAAATTCACTGATATATATAACATTTAGCATCTCAATTTGTCTCTCACATACGCATCTCTAGACCAATCTCTCGATTCTAATCACTTCTTCAGAATTCTAAAGTACTTTAAGCAGGTCTGTTGTTTTCTTATTCTTTCTTTTAGATTTAGGGTTACTGAAGAAGAACAACAAAGGGAAGAGAAGAGATTCAAGAGGAGAAAGAGAACAAAAAAAAAAAAAAAAACACCGCACAACAGATTACGCACAGTCGCACACAACACACCTACTCCCTCTCCTGCTTCTACTTCATCAACAACCCCATCAACAACAGAACCTTGTTCAATCCAACTTTTAGACATATTTTTTTCGATCCAATTTGTTCTCGCTCGGATCTAAGTCAGCAAGTCCAATTTCTCTTCGATCCAACTCCAACCAAGCCCTTATGATCTCCCTCAGCCTTGTCGGACTGGATCCAACTTCTTTAGTTCTCTGTTGCACAAATCCGTCGATAATTTCAGGTAAGATCCAATTTCTTTTGTAATACCCTGAGTGGGCGGACTCTGAGGCTGACGGGCTACCTTATGTGGGCGGGCTCTGAGACTGGCAGGCTACCTCGGTGTTATAGTCCCAAATCGCCTGGGTGAGGGATCAGGGATGAAGATGTGCTATATATGTACGAGTTTGGATCTACATGACACAACGTGTTTTAAAGTCGTGCAAATAGTTAGGTTGAAGTGTGGAATGAATATACTAATACTTAGTACACCGGTTAGTATTTAATAAATTTTTATTATTGGCAGAAAAAAAAATGAATGCATGGATCTTATAAAATTAAGATTAAAAAAAAAAGTAACGAAAAATTACCCATTTGTGAAACTAAAAGTGCAAGATACATACCAAAAAATGTAAATTCACTGGGAAGTGTCATTGAAATGTTCACTTACTGCATTAATGGGTAAGGGACACCCAAAGCAGCCCACCTAGTCGAAGAAATCGAAGCCAAATACAGTAATGAGGTTTCTTTCTCTCTGACATACAACACATCCCAAGTTCAAATCCAAATCTGCACCCTCTTAGCCAATTCAAAATATGTCTAGTAAATTTATTATCCCAAATTACCTCAGACAAAGAATGAACAGTGGGGAAGCTTCCTCCACAAAGAGATAGGAAAATCTCTAAAAGAACGACAGTCCTAGCATCTAAAAAATATTAGAAGTAAGGAGCCTTGGTAGCTCCACGTCCTTTTCCAATCATCTTCATCGCTGGATGGAATCATCAATTACAAGTCAATTAGACATAATCATCGAAGTAAGGATATCTTTTGAATCATCAGCCTCCTCCATTTCCCATTCATCAAGTATCTTGAGGTTAAGGTTCCAACCTCTCAACTATAATCATTCAAAGGAACTCTACACATTCTAGTAAAATCTTCCATAAACATAGAACTAGATGACGTGGTACATACACCTCCATATGCAAGAACCATGGCGCCAAGTAACATGGTAGGGTAGCTACCCATTCCCACCTGGTCATCATCGGCCTAAATGAATTCATCGGTAGTTTAAGCAGGTTAATTTCCCTTTTCAAGTTAATTCCCACCTGGTCATCATCGGCCTAAATGGATTGTGATTTCCTTTTTCAAGTTAATTTCAGTTCTCCAATTGTAAGTAAGAAAACAGAACGTAAGAAACATGTATTTCCCTTACGAGTATCACTTCTTTATGGTGCAAGATGAACAGAAATGGATGAGGGGCATGATCATGCCATGGCAGGAAATAATGAAGACTATATTTCTGCTCCGGCTGCTTCAATGGAAGGTGATGGTGATAATGACGATAATGGTGGTTATGACTATGCTCCAGCTGCATAATGGACGAACAACATATCGCATTAGCTGTCCATGAAGATGAAGACCTAATTTTAGCCCACTAGAACCTTGTATTATGTAAACATATAGAGAAACTAACTAAAGAGTACCTTTACTAGAAAATCTCTATTTTTTTTTAATCATGAAACCGTGTCATACGTACATGATTTACGAGGGTTCTTTTACCTACATGAATTGGTTATTCTCAGTACATAGGTCTGTTGCCTGCAGACTCCAGATACACACCAATATGTTAAACTTAGACAAACGAAGCAATAATGAAAACAAAAGCATAGCCAAGGTAAATCTGTTGGATCAAAGATCAAAATTTAATGCAACAAACAGTAAGCAAACTTCGAACTTTCACTCTATCTGTGGAACAACACATAGAATATGTTTATCTTGTTCCCTATTGGCACTTTATCTTTTTCCCTATTGGCACATGAACAGTGAACAAAACAGAATATGTTAATGAAGACCATATCTCTGCTCCCAAGTGCTTCAATGAGGGTGATGGTGACGCTGACAATGACGGTGGCCATGATTATACATGCTCCAGCTGCATGAATGGATGATTGTAGAGTTAGCTATCCATGAACTAGTAATTCGATCATGTTTTTGCAATCAAAGACCTAGTTCTAAGCAACTAGAACCTTGTCTTTTTTAGCGAGATAGAGAAACTTAATATAAAGATTACTTTTACTATCAATTTTGTAGTTTTCTCAATCATGTTATGGTGTCATGCTTTATAGGGTTTCTCCATTGTCATGGTGATTTCGAACTGTTGAAAGATAACACTCATGCATGAATTGGTTCTCAATTAATTATGCTTGTGCTATTCCCAATTGGACATTAAGAACTTTCACATCTTGTTGTGTATCTACTTATTGAAAAGATACACATATCGTATATCAGTTTGTTGCGGCGTTGCCTATAATCTGATTTTGTGTTGAGCTTCGCACTTTAACTATATGGAGCCTAATCATAGCTTATGTTTATTTTCCTCTGTGTTTATTACAACCAAAAATGGTGGACTAATAATATTTCATAGACAAAATGAACTTTAAAGTTCAAATTTTCTTCTCATATTAATAATCTATGCTTTTCAGAAAAGGTGAAGTATATGATGAATGATATCTTTCCACATTCTCACATATGGATGTTTTTCCACTTACAAAAGTTGGCATGTGTACTGATATATTCAGGCTTCTGCTCGCCACATTATTCCAATTTTCAAGCCACATTTTGTGCCACATGTAACTAGCATTGTGTTTCAAACACAATCTTTCAGCATTACACCACACTTCGCATCTGAATGTACACTTTTTTTTTTAGCCTAGAAACCTTTTCTGACCTTACACACTCTGGTTCCCTCCCACTAAAGAGACCTTTCACCTTTCATTTTCATCTTACATGATATGTGGTCCTAACATGATGGACCAGCTGCAATATCAAGGGAAGATGATGATTGTAGGATAATAAACGATTAAATAGATACTTTCTGAGCTATCACAGTCCTTAAAATCCTGTATTTGTTCGTCTGGGATGCTACAAAGACTATGGGGAGACCTCATCGTGTTCTTGATGCTCTACACAAGATCTCAAGGTGTTCAATTTTATTCGCCATCAAAACTAACATAATTGAGTTTGAATATGCTATTCTCTAGCAATCCACGACATAAAAATACATATTTACTATCGAATCAGAAAGTAGCTTCAAGGGTTAAGTTAAAGATGTCCGTACTGCTGAAGCTTTCTATGGATCTGAACACATTGTATAACAGCTCTGTGCAGAAAATCCTCCAAGAAAATATTTCTTCTTTAATGTATCTAAAGTACCTTTCAAATCCCCAACATTTCTAGCATTGACATACTTTTCACTTTTTCAGGCATCCATTCCTTTTCACTAGCCACCCAAGAATCCCAATCTTTTCCTGACCCTACCATGCTAATAACACAAAAGAATCCTATCATCACTTGCAGCAAAGCAACTATATTTTCCTAGTTGTCAGCTGGTTTTCTATGTGGCACATTACATGTCATCGACGTGTGCTCGCTTTGTGTCTCACACACCCCTTATCGACCAGTCCACAAGTATCGTGGGGAAAACCTTCAATCCCTATATATAAGTATCATTATCTCTTCCCATTTCTAAACATAAGCACAGGAAACCTCTTCTCCGAGCCTTCTCACAAAGAAGTTCGACTTTTCACTTCAAAAACTTTTCTTCCAAAAATGTTTCCTGTATCAAAGTTGAGTAGTTCATGGTGGAGAATGCATGATGGGGGTGATGATGTTGATGCATATGATTATGCCTCTGCTGCAACATCAATGGTGGAGAGAGACGGAGATGATGATGATGATGATGATGGTGGTTATGATTATGCACCTGCCGCATCTATGGAAGATGATGGTGATGGTGGATATGACTATGCTCCCATTGCCTAAATTGGACTACTTACGTTTGGAGACCTTTTTTTTTTCTTTAGAAAGAGAGCTGGGTTTTTATAGGATCCCATAGCCTATCAACAAGGTGCGACCTACAGGTCAACACCATAAGAAAGTAACCATGCCGCCGGCGGGTCTCGAACCTAGGACGTGGGGGATAAACCCACACAACCCTAACAACTCGACCATAACACCATTGGCCGTTTGGAGACCTTACCAACTGCAACATTTTTTTGTTATGAAAGTTACAATTTTTGTATCAATTATTGGCGTGGGACTAAGTAGGTCTTTCTTTTTAGTTTCAATGTTTTTAATGTACTTTTTAGCATTTACTTTTCTGTTAATGTTGGATTTGGTTTAACTTCTCCCATGAGAAACCCAAAGAGAGCCTACTTATACTGTTTACATCAAGTCTCACAGCAACAAATACTGACGAACACAAAATCCAGCAGCATTTCAATCTCTGCAAGAAGCACAAAATAAAGCAGTACTACATACATGGGACGTGTAGATGATAATGGCTATCTAGATGACCCAGCTGCAATAGAACGCAACATTTTAATTATGATAATCATTATATCCATCGTAGAGATGCCATATCAGCACTAATTGAATAACTTGACAAAGACGATACACTTTTGAATTGATATACATTATCTATTGATGAATGGAGATTTTTATATCTTTAAATTTTCCAATTTATTGATAAGCAAAGAAAGTTAAAAAGAATAAAGAATGGCTTCAACTTACAAGGGTGGCTTCTTTATGTTTAATATGCATGGTGATGAAGGTTATGCATATGACCTTTGCCCTGCAGGAAATAAGATATATGTTAGTGAGGAGATGGAGGGTGACAGTGATGAGATGGCCGTAGCAAATATGCCCCAGCTGCATTGTATGATCCACAACATAATATTAGCTATCCATACAGATGTAGTACTCATGTTTTCGCATTCAAAGACCTAGGTCTAACCACTAGAAAACTAGAAAATTAGTACTTTTCTTAATGGTATGATGTCAGATAGAAACATTCATGCATGAATTGGTATTCTTAATTAACCCACATTTTCACTGATAAATAGGAGTTTGACTGTTTGAAGTAATTGGTCTACATGTTATTCATCAAACAATTTTGCCAACCCAAAGTTCATCTAGATTTTAGTAATGCTTTCTTTACGAATTGTTTACTAATAAATAAGGTCAAACGCAGTTGTGTACTCGAATTTATTAAGATATTCAATCAGTGTTCTGAGTATGACTTCTATGATTATATCTAAGATAGGTCTGCGTTTATTATGATACACCCAGTTTAACAGATCTGTGATTACAAGATGTAAAAAGATTTATAATGTTTGATAAATAGCCCCAGCATGATTCTTTTGTTTTGTGTTGTTTTCGTGTATATCTTTGTTTTGCTAAGAAGTATGGGGCCCTCTAACTTTTCACATTTTGTTGAGTATCTACTCACTGAAACCTTGCACAAAGTCGATGACCTGCAATTGTGAGCCAGACTCTATATCAGATCACAAATGCAACAAAGCAGAATTTTGTACGGAACAACATAACTATGCCTATGCTTATTGCAACCAAGAATAGTGGACTACAGTCAAAACATTTCTGAGAGAAAAGAAGCTTTTACAGATTCAAATGCGGTTATCATTCAATAAGCTCTACATTTCAGATGAAAAAAGGGCCATGGGGAAAGTAAGTACTAATGACATGTATCCACATTCTCACATATGTGATTTTTTCCCTTGTGAAAGTTGGCATGTGTTTTGATGTATCCAGGCTTCTGCCGCTGCCTCATTCCCCTTGTGATGCCACATGTGCCTGGCATTGTGTTTCAAACACAATCTTGCAGCACTACTCCACACTTATTCCACATCTGAATATACACTTTGGGTGCCTCGAAACCTTTTCTATCCTTGCCCACTGGTTCTTTTCCACTAAAGAGATGTTTCACTTACATGACATGCGGTCCTAACATGATGGCCCAACTGCAGTAGCTAATAAAATAATGTAATAGGCGTAGTAGATGAATATAGATAATAGACCTATAGCACTACCTGGGAGTCCTTACAACCCTATGTTTACTTGTTAATTGTTCCTGGATGCAACAAGGGGTGCTAAATCTAACAACCTAATCATGAGACTATGGCCTTCTTTCGTCGTGTTTTGATTCACAAGATTTCAGGGTGTTCAATTTTAATCACTACCAAAACTGACCAAGTTGAGAGAATATTAGAAGACACTGTATAATAAATCTGCACAGAATACATATCTTCTTTAATCAACGTTCCTACTTCCTAAAGTACCTGTCAAATCCCCAACATTTCTAAGCATTGACATGCTTTTCAGGCATACATTCCTTTCAATTAGCCCCCAATCGAAATCCCAATCTTTTCATGATTCTATCAGGCAATACTGGTACACTTATCCAAAAGCTAGTGGTACCCGAGAATGCCGCTCCCCTCTCTGGTTGTCCCGTGTTATCCATAGTTTGGGGAAAAAGAATCCAATTCACCACTTGCAGAAAAGCAAAATATGTTGTCATCTACACGTACTTGCTTTGTGTCTCACAACACCCCATAACTACTAATCCACAAGTCTCACGTGTTATGTGCAAGCCTCCTTTCCCTGTATTTAATATCACTCTCTCCCCATATCCAAACATTAAGCATAGAAATCCTGCTCTCCGAACCTTCTCACAAAGAAAGTTCCAGTTTCTCTTTCATTTCAGAAAATTTTCTTCCAATTCTAAGAGAAATATGGTAACTATATCTATTTGAGTAGTCATGGTGGAAAATGCATGAGGATGATGATGATGGTTATGATTATGCCCCTGCTGCAGCTTCCATTGTGAGAGATATGATGATGGCGGTGGCTATCATTATGCTGCGTTTGTGGGAAGGTGATCATGACGATGATGATGGTGGATATGACTATGCTTCAGCTGCCTGAATTGGATTATCTACATTTGGAGACCTTTCTAACTACAACATTTTTGTTTGTAAAGTTTTAATTTTTGTGCTAATCATTGGCATAAACATAAACTAGTAGGGCTTGCTTTAGTTGTAAGTGTCTTTTTTTAGATTCCAACAAGGATTCCCATGATGAATAGTACGACTTTTAGTGGATGTGATAGCTATGCTATAATCTTTCATACATTAACTTATATTCTCCATAGAAGGGAGTGAACAAATCTTATCGAGGTAACACAAACCTAAAAAAGAAAGAATTACAACCCCCCAAAGAATCCTACTTATACAGTTTATACCAAGCTAAACAAAACAAGAGCAACAACAAGCAAACTGAAGAAAAATATAAAATAAAATCATAATTATCAGATTCAAGGCAGAAAATACTAACAAACAAAAAAATCCAAAAGCACTTCTATCTCTGTAAGAGACTAATAGTACTACATACTTCATTTGCCTATACACATAATTCATGCAAGCAACCTCTTCTAACAAAATCCAGGGGTACATGGGACACCCATTGAACAAGTGTTTCATGTTTCATTTTACATGGCTTGTATGTGTGGATGATAATGATTATCAAGATGGCACAGCAGCAAATAATGAAACATTTCGAGCTAAATGATGGTTATAGGCATATTAGGTGCATAATGAGATGCCTTATCAACACGAATCTAATATGTTAATGGAGATGATACACTTTAGAATTCATAGAGTAATGAACAGTATAAAGCCGTACCTGAGAATCGATTAAAAAACCCTTTATTTAGAGGTATCGTATCATGCCCCTGCAGGAACTAATTTCCATGTCAAATGAAGACCATATCTCTGCTCGATTGCGTCAGTGGATGATGATGGTGATAATGATAGTGGTTATGATGACCTTGCTCCCGCTGCATGAATTGATGATCCACATTACCTAATGATAAAGATGTAGTAATTTCAGATCACACTTTTGCAGTCAAAGACCTACTTCTAAGCCACTAGATCCTCATTTTTTATAATCTGGTAGGAAAAAAATCATAGAGAGTACCTTTATAAACAAATTATGTACTTTTCTTAAACACGGTATGATGTCATGATTTACATGGTATGATATCAAATTATTTAAAGACAAACACGCATGCATAAAAAACAATTATCTGTTTGAGGTTAAGTTTGAGGTCAAGAAAAATTATTGATTAAACTAGCTGCCACTCAATACTCATCCAGATTTTATAAGTTATGCTTGCCATTTTTTAATTTAAATAAATTATTTTAATTAAGGTTCATTTATGTAAAGAGTGTTTTGTTAATGGCCTCATTATAAAGCTCAAGGACCACAGAAACATGTCATTAACAACTTTTGTGTTCCTTTGTCTATTTTTCTGAAACTCTTAAAAAAAAACATAATATAGTATATGGTATGCAGCCTACGATTTCAACTTTCCGTTGAACCAAAAGTCCAGCCAAGCGGAATATTACAGCATCAGATCACAATTTAATGCAACAAAGAGCAACACCAAACTGCCAATCTCACTAGTTCTATAGAACGTACCATTGCCTATGCCTAGCTTTCCTCCCTATATCTATTGCAACCAAGATAGTGAACTAAAGTCTTAATTATAATATTTTCTTTAAGAAAAACTAAACACAGTTCAGTTTTTCCATTTTTGAATTGTACAGTTGATAAAGACTTAACCTAAAAATTTCAGGTTGAGAACATCAATATTAGCGGAAAAAATTTGCAGTGATCATTTTCACAAAAATAACCTACTCTGAAATGTTCATTTAATAAGTTTTCTGTCAAACATATAGATTCGCTTTATTCTATACTCCACTACATAATCACAGAATGGTTGTCAATTGTATGGTGTCCGCAAAATCGAATATCTGCAGTACCATTTGAAGGAATGAAATCTCTTTACCTTCTCTAAGCCATACAAAGCATATCTGTTGTGGAATGTACAAAAGTAGCTTCTTTCTTTTCCCATCAAATGCCCCCACAGACCACAGTGTATAGATATTGGAACTTGCTTCCTAAATCGACAGAGTCAAACTATTGACTATTACGGTGGCATTCACAGCACTGCAAAACACATTCCCAGTATTAGGCGTCCCACATTCTAATAACGATGGTTACACGCGCTCCATGCAGTGGCCTTGTGTATATGGCAAAGCCAACAATGTATGCCTGCCTATATAATCACATACAATCAAATCATTACAAACTTGCAGTTCCTTCTAGTCTCCCACAACTAAGTAAAGCAGAAAATTGCAATATCTTCCTCTCACTTCTCCAACTGCTAGTGAGAGAAAAGAAGTTAAAAACATGGATTCACTTACAAGGATGACTTCTCTATTGTGCAAGATGCATGGTAATGAAGACTATGAATATGACCATGTTCCTGCAGGAAATAAAATATATAGTGAAGACTATATCTCTGCTTTGGACTGCTTCAGTGGAGGGCTGATGGGTGATGATGATGATGATGATGATGATGGTGGTTATGACTATGCTCCAGCTGCATAAATGGATAACCACAATATGCTATTAACGTTCCAGGAAGTGTAGTACTAGTCATGTTTTTGCAGTAAAAGATCTAGTTTAAAGACACTAGAGTGCATTTTCTTTTAATCAGATAGACAACTTATTATAAAGAGTACTTTTACTATAATATTTTTATTTTCTTAATTATGTTATGCAGTGTAAATTTACATAAATGTTTCTTCCAGCCTGAATCAATTATTCTCAATTAGTGATATTCATTTAAGCTTCTACTATTCTTGAACAAATATTGAACTAGCTAATACCAACAGCACCATTGACAGATATGAGTTGACAGTGAGATTGGTCTTATTTTATTCATTAACTAATTTCCCATCTCAGCTTTTCTCTAAATTTTAGAACCATGTTTCTTTACAAACTCTCTATTTAGTTAGGGATATTAAGAAAACCATACCAAGAACACCATTGACAAAAGGAGTTGACTGTTAGACAACATTGTTCTACAATATTCACTGAATGTTGCCAACCCAAACTACATTTCAAGTTTTATAACCATGTTTTCTTTGTGCATTATTTATTAATCATTAAGGTCAAACACACTTGTCGTACAGGAATTAGGTAATGGCCTCAATACGATATTTTTTCTTCTTGGGGTGGGGGAGGATTAAAAAGTATAATGTCCTCAAACTTTCTATTTTGTTTGTATCTACTCATTGAAAAAGTACACATATCGTATATCAGTCTGTTGCCTATAATTTGATTTTGTGTCGAATCAAAAGCAGAGCAAACTAAATCCAATATCAGGTCACAATTAAATGCAACAAAGAGTATCACAAACTTGGCACTTTCATCATAGCTTATGTTTATTTTCCTCTGTGTTTATTACAACCATAAATAGTGGACTAATAATTAATTCATAGACAAAATAAATTTGAAAGTTCAAATTTTTCTTCTCATATTAATATCTCTGCTTTTCAGGGAAAGAAGTTATATGGGGAAAAGGTGAATTTTGATATTTGTCCACATTCTCACATATGGATGCTTTTCCCTTACAAAAGTTGGCATGTCTACTGATATATCCAGGCTTATGCTCGCCACATTATTCCAATTTTCAAGCAACATCCTGTGCCACATGTAAATGACATGTGTTTCAAACACAATCTTTCAGCACTACTCCACACTTCACATCTGAATATACATGTTTTTGTGCCTAAAAACCTTTTCTGACCTTACCCACTCTGGTTCCCTCCCACTAAAGACACCTTTCATATTTCATTTTCATCTTACATAATATGTGGTCCTAACATGATGAACCAGCTGCAATATCTAGGGAAGATGAGGATTGTAGGATAATAAACGATTAAATAGATACTTTCTAAGCTAACGCAGTCCTTAAAATCCTGTATTTGTTCGTCTGGTATGCTACAAAGAGTATGGGGAGACCTCATCATGTTCTTGATGATCTACGCGAGATCTCAAGGTGTTCAATTTATTCGCCATCAAAACTAACATAATTGAGTTCGAATATGCTATTCTCTAGGATCCACGACATAAAAATACATATTTACTATCCAATCAGAAAGTAGCTTCAAGGGTTAAGTTAAAGATGTCCGTACTGCTGAAGCTTTCTATGGATCTGAACACATTGTATAACAGCTCTGTGCAGAAATCCTCCAAGAAAATATTCTTCTTTAATGTATCTAAGTACCTTTCAAATCCCCAACATTCTAAGCATTGACATACTTTTCACTTTTTCAGGCATCCATTCCTTTTCACTAGCCACCCAACAAATCCCAATCTTTTCCTGACCCTACCATGCTAATAACATAAAAAAATCCTATCATCACTCGCAGCAAAGCGACTACATTTTTGAGTTGTCAGCTGATTTTCTATGTGGCACATTACATGTCATCGACATGTGCTCGCTTCGGTGTCTCACACACCTCTTATCGACCAGTCCACAGGTATCGTGGGAAAACCTTCAATCCCTGTATATAAGTAATCATTATCTCTTCCCATTTCCAAACATAAGCACAGAAAACCTCTTCTCCAAGCCTTCTCACAAAGAAGTTCGACTTTTCACTTCAAAAACTTTTCTTCCAAACTCTAAGAGAAAAATGGTTCCTGTATCAAAGTTGAGTAGTTCATGGTGGAGAATGCATGATGGGGGGTGATGATGTTGATACATAAGATTATGCCCCTGCTGCAACATCAATGTAGAGAGAGACGGAGATGAAGATGATGATGGTGGTTATGACTATGCACCTGTTGCATCTATGGAAGGTAATGGTGATGATGATGATGGTGGATATGACTATGCTCCCACTGCCTAAATTGGACTACTTACGTTTGGAGACCTTACCAACTGCAACATTTTTTGTTCTGAAAAATCACCAACTTTTGTACTAATTATTGGCGCAAGACTATAACTAGTAGGGGTTTTTTAGTTCTAATGTTTTTACGGTGAGTTGCTTCTTTTAATTAGATTCCTATGATGACTAGTAAGATAGATGTACCTTTTCCCATTTATATTTTCTGTTAATCTTAGATTGGGTCTTATGACAATAGTTGATGGATTACTATGCTACAATCTTTCATACACCCATAGAATGGAGTGAAATAAATTTTGTCAAGGATCCGTAACTATTATTTGACAGTATAGTGACATTAACATAAACCTAAAAAGAAGGAAGAAGAACCGCCCAAGGAATGCCTACTTATACAGTTTATAAAGCTAACAAAATCACGAGCTATAGCTTTTAATATTTTTGTAGGTGAATTGCGTCTTTCTATAAGATTCCAAGGAATGTCAGTTACTGTATGATAACAGTACATTGATACTGACACAAACATATAGAAAAGAAGTAGAACTCCCCAATGAAATCCTACTTATAAAGTTTATGTCAAAGCCAACAAACTCAAGAGCAAGAATAAGCAAATTGAGAAAATATATACAGTAAGTTGTAATCACCAAGACAGAAATACTAACACACAAAATCCACAGCATTTCAATCTCTGTAAGAAACATAAAATACAGCACTAGTACATAGCTCCCATTTGCTTATACACATTTTCATATAAAGGAAACATTTTCTACAAAAATCCAGTGGTAAACCCATTAAACAGATGGTACGTGTGGATGACAATGGCTATCAAGATTGCATATAATAGAACATCTATGACAATGGTTATAGGCATAGTAGATGCATAAGGAGATGCCATATCAATGCTAATCAAATAACTTGACAAAGATTATACACTTTTGAAATCGGTAGGGATAAACACTATAAAGCTCTACCTGAGAATCCTCACAACCCTATCATTTAGTGGTAGTGTATCATGCGTCTGCAGTAAATTTTATGTTAACGAAGACCATATCTCTGCTCTGACTGCTTCAATGGAGGTGATAGTGATGATGACGATGATGGCAGTTATGACTATGCTCCAGCTGCATGAATATAGAGTTAAGCTATCCTTTTAAGATGTAGCAATTGGATCATATTTATGCAGTCAAAACTTAGTTCTGAGCCAATAGAACCCTTTATTTTGTAATCAGATAGAGAAACTCATTGTAATGAGTAGTAGAAAATATTTTACTTTAATTATTCCTGTAACGTTATCATGCTTCTGCACAAGGGTTATTCTACACAGTGATGACGATATCAAATTATTGAAAGACAATAATCATGTATGAATAGCGTGTTCTCAATTATCCAACAAGACCACGACAAATGGAAGTTTGACTATTTGAGGTCATTGGACTATATTGTTCATTATGTCATTACTTAACTTTCATCTAGATTGTAGAACCATTTTTTAATAAATTATCTATAATAATAAAGTTCCAACACACTTGTGTCTCTATTAAGTTTCCAAGTGGATTTGTAACTTAAAAAAAAATGCAAAAGCTATTTGTACTAAGGGATTTTATGATGTTTGATAAATGGCCCAGTACAATGCTCAGGATGATAACCATCGTTAACCCCTCATTCTGTAACGACCCGATCCACATTGTATGATATTATCAATTTTGGACTTAACCACCCTCACGGCTTTAAAACGCGTCATACTAAGGGATTCAACCTCGAACATATATAGCACATACCCTTACCTCACCCAGGTAATGTGAGACTATAAAACCTAGGTAGTCCGCCAGCTTCTGAGCCCGCCCACACATCATAGCCTGCCAGCCTCTGCCCACACATCGTAGCTTATGTAATCCTTAGTTTTTCTATAATGCATAATGCTTCATAAAAAAAAAATTCGTTAACAAGCTTAGGGGGTTTTTTGTGAGGAGAAACACTCTGGAGGAGATGAGGGCTAGGCTTGCGCCAACCAGTTTATTAATAGGAAAGCAAAATGGATACGCAGGGGAGGGGGAGACGGACATAGAATTAAGCTTTAACCTCATATCTATTGCAATTTCTATGGAACATATCTATTGCCTATGGGGATTATTTATTGCACCCAAGAATAGTGCACGTAACTCTTGCATTATTTCTAACCAAAATAAGCTTTAGAGATTTAAATTATGTTACCATGCTCTGCTTTCAAGGGGAGAAATATCGGGAAAAGGTAAAGTATATGATGATATCATGTCCACAATCTCAATATGAGATGCTTTCCCCTTACAGGCATGTGCACTGATGTATCCAGGGTTCCGTGCTTCGTAGCCATTCCACTTGTCATGCCAAATTTCCATGCCACATGTACCTGCATTGTGTTTCAGGCACAATCTTGCAGCACAACTCCACACTTCATATTTGAATATGCACTTTTTTGTCCTGGAAGCTTCTGTGCTCTCGTTCTCTCCCACTAAAGAGATGTTTCAACTTTCGTGATTCCTCTTATATGGCAACAGTGCCTAACATTATCATGATGGCCTCACTGCATCTAGGGAAGATGATGGTTAAAGGCATAGTAGAGGAAAAAGGAGGTGGTTTATGAGATGGAGATGATAAACTTTGAAGTCCTAGCTGGGAGTCCATGGCACCCTATGTGTACTCGTTGATTCTTCCTGGATTCTACAAGGAATTCCAAATCTGTCCAACCTAATAAATCAACAAACTGATTGTAGAGAGACCTCACTGTGATCTTGATGCTCTACACCACATTTCAAGGTTTACAAATTTATTCACCAACATAACAGCACAAGTTTGAAATTGCTACTCGGCTACTCCCTATCATCCATGGGATAAATTCCGGTTCAATGAGTGAGATGTTAAAGCAATGAGGAAAATCTAAAATGAGGCATAAATTAACTTTCTTATATACGATGTAGATAGCTATTGAATGAAGACACTGCTCCAAGGATTAGGTTGAAAATGTTGATGCCACTAAAGCTTTCTACGCCTGAACGTGTAGTATAAAAGCTCTGGACAGGATACCTTCTAAGAAAATATATGTAAAGTACTTGCAAAAACCCATTAGTCCATGCAATCAAAATCTCAATCTTTTTACGAACCTACCATGCAAAGAACCCAAAACAATCCTTTCGTCACTGGCAGCAAAGCAACCATATTTTCTGAGTTGTCATTTATTTTTCTATGTGGCACATTCCGTGTCATCGACATGTGCTTGTATTGTGTCGCACACGCCCTACACGACCAGTCCACGCGTCTAATGTGTGCAAGGCCTTCCTTCCCTGTATATAAGTACCATTACCTCTTCCTATTCCCCAAAACAAGCATCATATCCAATTCTCCAAGCCTTCTGAGAAACAAATTTCACTTTTTTTTTTCACTTCAGAAACTTTTCTTCAAACTTTTAAGGGAAAATGGTTCCTATATCAATGTTCAGCAGTTCATGGTGGAGAACGTCTGAGGGGGATGATGGATATGATTATGCACCTGCTGCATCATCTGTAGAGAGAGACGCAGATGATGATGATGATGATGATGATGGTGGCAACGATTGTGCACCTGCTGCATCTACAGAAGTTGATGGTGATGACGATGATGATGATGATGATGGTGGATATGACTATCCTCCAGCTGCATGAATTGGACTACCTGTATCTTGAGACTCCTCTAACTGCAATACACTTCGGGTCCTTGAAATCATAACTTTGTACCAGTTATACTAGTATGAGACTATAACCTTTGCTTACTTTTAATGTTTTTGTAGGTGAGTTTGTCTTTAACACTTTTCATCAGGTTTCTCTGATGACTATCTTTCTTGTTAATGTTAGATTTGGTTTAATAACAATAGTTGATGGTGATTGTTATGATGTCATCCTTCACACATTAACTCAGTTCTCCTATAGAATGGATTGAATTGTCAAGTAATGTTATCGATAACAATACAATAGTCTATCACAAATCTATACAGAAACAAGTATAAACCCCCAAAGAAAACCTACTTATACAGTTGATATTAAACCTAAGAAATTCAAGGGAAACAATATAAATAAGCCCCAAGTTAAGTATTTGTGTTGAGTAAATGAAGATACCATTTACTTGTAATCATGAAATTCAAGAAATAAAATACTGACGAAACCAATGTTCTAAAAATCGGTCTAGGCGGCCGCCTAGGCGCTAGAAGGTGGAAAACCGCCCAGATTAATGGCTGGGCGGGCTGTCTGGGCGGCTGGGCGGGCTGGGCGGGTCTAGGCGGGTCTGGGCGGGTCTGGGCGGCCTAGGCGGACTCTAGGCGGTCTGGGCGATTTTAATTTTTTTAATTTTTTAAAATTTTTAATATGGCTAATTGTGTTCTTATTTTATTTTATTTCCTACTTTTTAATAATAATCTATTTAATTATTTTTTATTCAGTATATGTCTAAATGTAGCAAATGATGATTACTTAATGGAATTCTCGAATGATCTGTCGGTACCAATTTTACTAATGTAGATTTTATCAAATATAACTGAGGTTATTTATGCAATTTGAAGAAAAATAAAAGAGTACACATTCAAATTTATATAAAGTACCCATCATGACCAACTTCAGTCATTTCAGTTTTAATAAATTTTGTTCACTATTGGTAATTTTTCATGTTTTTAAATTTTGCATATATATACTGGCATTAAATTGGATGTAATTGATAATGTATTATGCTTAATTTTTGTAAATTATTAAAGTAATAATACAAAACCTAAGACCGCCTAGGTGCCGCCTAGGCCCCTGGGCGCTAGGCACCAGCTCGCCGCCCGCCCAGCGCCTAGCGATTTTTAGAACACTGGATGAAACCACTGGACATTCTACTCTCAGAAAAAAAAAATTAGCAGTATGACAAATTTTGCATTTTCCTAGATACATTTCATAGCAAGGTAACCTTTTTAACGTAACTCAGTGGTGCATCCATTAAAAAGATGTTTCATGTTTCATTTTACAGGGCAAGTACAAATTCTTTGCTATTAAAGATGGCCTAGATGCAGTAGCAATGGAAGATTGTAGCTATGATGCAGGTTATAGGCATTAATGCATAATAAACAGAAAGAGTAAAAGACTTACCTTAAATGAAAGGTTCTGATAGAGATGATACAATTAACAATTGATTAGGTGATATACTTTTAGTGCTACCCGAGAATCTTTAAAACCCTGGTTATTTGTTAATAGTTCTTGACTGCTAATTTTCTGTTTTGTAAAAAGATGGGTCCTTTGTGAGTTTTGAACATTTTAATGTTAATTATATACCCTGTTGTTTGGTGGGCTTTAGGGTAATTGTTGAAAAGTTTCACTAAGATTACTAATGATGTGTCTCACACACCCCTCAACCATCAGTCCACACAGTGTCAGTGTTTAGAACCAGTGTCAGTGTTTAGAACCTTCCTTCCTTGTACATAGGCATCATTATCGCTTCCTATTTCCAACAACAAACATACCTATCCTCCCAGTCTTCTTACAGAAAGTTTTGTATGTCTCGAAAGAACCTTTCTTCTAAACACTAAACTAAATGAAGATTGTGGTTCCTATGCCAATGTCGAGTAGTTCATGGAAAAAGTGCCTGGTGGAGATGATAACGGTGATGCTGATGATGGATGTGATAGTGCCCCTGTTGCAGTGCGATAGAGAAAGACAGACATGATCATGATGATGGAGACTATGTTTTAGAGAACTTTCTAGTTCATATTTGGGTCCTGAAAAAAATTCTAACTTTGGTATAGTTTATGTTATAGAAAAAATAAGACTATAACTTATTGCAGCTCGGCTTTACTTTAATAATTTGTAAGTGGGTCTAAGGGTTTATTTTTAAATTCCCCTGTTGATTAGTAAGATGTAATTTTTGTCATTTATCTTTTCTTGTTAATGTTAGATTTATCATAAGATTTAATGGAGATGGGGATTGCTACACTGTAGTGTTCCTTACATGAACTCGCTGTAGTATAAAACTGCCAAGATTATGGCTATGATGATGCTGTAATAGATACATGAGAATTGAGATGCTTTACGAGATGATAGACTTTAAAGCACTGCCTCATAGTCCTTCGAAAATCCTATATCTGTTTGTTGATATTTCTTGGGTACAAAAATGTTGATAATTTGGTATGTAAAGACGGGTTCTTAGGATAGTTTTTTGAACTTCGAAAATCCTCATAGTCAACGAATTTTGACCATTGACCACGTGTTGGGCGCGTGTCCGACACGTATTTTACACTTGATACGGAGGATTTTTGGAGAGTCGGTGCATTCTTGCTTTTAATGCTATATACAAAAACTGTTATTGATGAATTTCATGATCATTCTTGAAACATTTCATTGAGACCACTAAGATGGTGTAAGATTCTAACAAGTTTTCTTTTCTTTTGTGAAGTTTTAAACATTAATAAAAATAAATAAATAACCAAATAAATTAAAATATATATTCCTAATACTTTGATGGGCCTTTATGCAGATCTATTAAAGGTAAATTGATCAGGATAAATGTATGTTGTATTTGAATTATATCAATGTTGACATCTCTATCAAATCCATGTGATATTTATATCCTAGCTTTTAGACATTCAACTGCGAGAAGCAGGATGTCTTGATAAAAAGTGTTAATCTGTAACTACTTAGGATACAAACAACCTTGATTAGAGCGTGAAAAATACATATTACATGATCTCGAGGCTCCAAACAAACCATTTATCAACAGAAACTACTATAACTGAGGCTTTCACCGAGTTTTTCTCTAGCCTCTAGGATCCAATAAGTGAAACGACAAGGCAATATAATGAGATGTATACAATTTCACTCTTGTACACTCATATGTGTTGGATGAGAACGCTACTCTAAGAACAAAGTTGAAATTTTTTACGAACCTAAGCTTTCTAAACAAGTGCAAATATTTAGTATAATGAATCCACGAAGAATCCCCTTTAAGAAAATAGATGTTTATTAATTTATATAAAGCATCTGGCAAACTCCCAACATATCCAAGCATCGACATGCCTTTTAAGCATTAATTCCTTTCCATTAGTCCCCCAACAAAATCCCAATCCTTTAACGACTCTACCATGCAAAGCACCAAAAACGAACCTTTCATCATTCGCAGCAAAGCCACTATGTTTTCTGAGTTGTCAGTTATTTTCCTACATGGCATAATCCACATTGCGCGCTTGAGCTTTAATTGTGTCTCACACATCCCTCTACAATCAATCCACAAGTCCCATGTGTGTAACACCTTCCTTCCTTGTATATAAGCATCATCCCACTCTCCATTTCTACCAATGGACATACACATACCACACTCCTAGCCTTTTCGAAAAAGAAAGTCCCATTATCCTTTTCCTATAAAGAAAAACTCTCTTTTGAAGCCAACAAAAAAAATGGTTCCTATTTCAATGTGAGTAGATCTCAGTGGAGAATATATAGGGATGATGACGGTGATGATGGATATGACTATGCACCTGCTGCAACATCAACTAAACGAGACGGAGATGATGACGATATATATATATATATATATAACCACTAGTTTGGATCTTTTGAGGCTTTTTGCGGCAGCCATCGCTTGGAATTATTGTTTTCTTGTTTGTTCTTTGGGTGTGCGGTATATATATACGGGGTACTAAAAAAAACCTAATTTTTGTACCAACTACACTAGAAGGAAAAAATCCTATAACTTTGTTTGATGTTTTTTCAAGTGGGTTTAAGGATTTATAGGCAATTATCTCTTCTTGTGACTGATGACATAATGTTAGATTTGGTTTAAATGTTTAATCAATAATGACAACAGTTTTGGTGATTGTTAAATTGTAATTTTCCATTCAGTAACATATTATACATAAATTCTATGAAGGAATTTCATTGTTGTTTGATGACAGTGATACTAACAAACACAAAGACAAAATTGAATGAAGAATTAGAAACCACCAAAACACCAAAGCCTAGTTAGATTCTCAAATCAAAGCTAAGAACTTCAAAAGCAACAACAACCCAATTGGGGATTAAAGTAACCCAAGATACCCTTTACTTATAATCATCAATTTCAGTACAGAAGACAGTAAAAAAACATATGAAATCCAGGGCATTTCAATGTATGTAAAAAAACATATTCAAAGAGATTGAAAAAAAAAAGCTAGACACTGAAGTTTCTACAAATGTACCTCCTTATGTTCTTGACAGTGGAGGAGAGCCAAACGAAGAAGACCCGTTTTCGATTTAGATGTCAAGGAGAGAAATTAGAGTGAACGGTGGGATCTTGGGAGGGAACGGTGGGATCACAGTAGTCGTTGGTCCTTAAAATGTGTAAAATTGCAAATTTTTTATACACAATGTGCACTTTGGAACTGTGTCGATAAGAAATTTTATACACAATCGCCGGGAAAATTATCATACCTAAGAGGCTATTTGTTTTTATTTTTTGAATTGAGTTAGAAGTCATAATAAGAAGTGGGACACTTTATTTAGAATTTCTTTTAGTTCTGATCAGAAATTGAACTTTGATTAGAGTAAGCAATAGGGGAGTAATGATCATTTATCATTGAGCGCTTAATAAAAATTCATTCTAATAATAACATCACAATAAATTCGTAATGACTGTTGTGTTGCCCTCTTCTCCATCAACTATCCCCTCTTTTTTATCTTCTCTCTATCACGTGAACAATGTCGCCACCATCCCTCCCCCTCCTCTTCATTCTCTTTAAATTGTACAAGGAGTGGAGGGTGATATAGAGGTTTTTTTGGGTTTTTTTTTTTTTTTTGGTAGTAGTAGTAGTAGTGGAAGAGGGAATCTACATGGTGTTTGGAAAAGAGAAATAAGCGGAGAAGGGAATTAGTGGTTTGTGGTTATAGGCAAAAATATTAAAAAGCTTCAAATCAATACCAAAAACAAATATTTTTAATTTTACAATTTCTAATCAGCAAGTAGCAACTCATTCGGAAGTGAAACAAACTGTTCATTAAAAAATGCAACAACTTTTTGACACCACTATTTTTTCTTTTTGAGACCACTACTAGACTTGTCAATGGATCGGTCTAAATTTGATATATTTAATAGGAGGTGGATTTAAAGGTTCAATTATTAATTATATTTACATTTGAAACCAGTCTCTCCCAAATATTAATTAATTATAATTATGTCATAATATAATTTATTTTAAACCCCCATTTAAATGTAAACTATAAATAGGCTCTTACATCTAACATTTACTCCCATTTTGCCCTCCGCATTCTCTTTTATAATCAAAACCAATCATTCCTAAACATTGATTAATTATGCTTAAATTCCTAACATAATTTATTTGAAGCTCTCAATTATTTATAAACTATAACAAGACCTTTGTACCAAACTTTTAGATTTCTTATTTGGCCCCCTACATTTTATACTTTTTACAATCAAAACCAATTTACTCTCAAACATTGATTAATTATACCTAAACCCCTAACGTAATTTATTTGAAGTTATTTTACAATATTTTTTATGATTATTTTGCTTAGAAATCTTTAGTCAAACGCCTAAATTTTAATTTTACATATTATTGAAGTTATAAATTAAAAAAGTACCAAATATCCACTCACGTAGAGCGCGTCCACACCCTAGTGGTTAATAATGATAACAATTTTAACAAATAAAGTTAACAAATAAAAAAAAATCGGATCAGATCGGATATTTTATAAGGTAACAAATCGGATATGAATTTGATTATTCATAATCCGTCGGATTATCGGATTGGATTGGATTGAAGTTTTTTTCCTTATCGGATTTCGTCTAATCCACTCCATATCCGATTCGTTTACAGGTTTAACCATCCCCCACTTCTTTGTCTAACATCACCACTTGCTTTTTGACATCACCATTTTTTTTCTCCTCCACAAAACAACAACAATTAGGGGTGGGCGATTCCATCCCGCAATTCTGATCCTGTCCCGTTCCGATTTTTTGAGTCATTTTGGGATTGACCAAATTTATCTCAATCTCATCCCAATCTAGAGTGTGATGGAATCAGGATGGAGATTTTAAATTCCATCCATCCCGTCCCGTTCAAAATTTATTTATTTAATATTTATTGTTATTAATAATAATCAAACTACTCTTCTAAAGGGAAGTTTAGGATGCGTTGAAATTAAATCAAAACACCTACTGTTTGAAAATTTAAAAGCTTGATTTTGTACTATTTGTTTAGATAAAAACTCTAGTTTGGATATTTTAGGTAAAAAAGAACTCATGAAAATTAATGTTTTTTTTTTTTTCACATTTTAGATGGTTATAGGACAATTTTCTTGTAAAAAATAAATGCAATTGATGTTTTGGATTAATTTTGCACTATGAGTTATGTAGTTGGAGATTTGGTCAATGAGCAATATTTTTTATTTTCGAACTTATATTAGTTTTGCACACAGGGGATACTTTACATAAAAAAACTGTAAGTTTGTTAGACTATAAATTTTACATGACATTTAATATTTCTATGATGAAAGTTACAAGAACATAAATTTAGCATTATTGGTGTTTGAGCAATGTGATATGAAATTATTATTTTGTTATTCTTTATTGGAGGCTATTTAGTACGTGCTAATCCCATCCCATCCCGTCACAAACCCATTTGAGATAAGACTAGGTCAAGATTATGTATATCCCGTTCTGATCCCAAACGAACGGGGCGGGATAGGGATGAGGTTCATTCATCCCATGTCCACCCGAACAACAGCAGTAGCAACAACTGTTGCCGCTAGTCTCGATTCCATCGTTTCGATCGGCTAATCCCACACAGCTTTACTTTTAAAACTAGCACCCAAAGGCATGCCCAAGTACTTAACTAGAAACTAGCTCGCTGCACAACTAAATAAATCTGCCAACTGCTGCAGATGATGGACTTCTCCAATAGGCAATACCACTGATTTGTGAAAGTTGATTTTCAAACCTGAAATAACTTCGAACCAAAACATAATTCTTTTTAGAGCAAGAACATGAGTAGTAGAAGCATCCACTACACCAAAAAGCATGTTTAGCTACACGGAGATGGCCATGGTTTAGAACCATTGGTTTATTTGCCACGGCAAAAAACCGTGGCTATAATGACCAACGACCTAAAACCGTGGCTAAAAAAAATGGTCACGGCTCAACCGTGGCTATAAAGAGGATAGTATCATCTGCATACTGAATAACAGAAACATGAGGACTACCCTCTGCGATAGAGAACCTTCTCACTAGGCTAGAATCAACCGCTTTAAAAATCATTTGGGTTAGGCCTTCTACTGCTAAAGTAAAGAGAAGAGGAGATAGATGACCACCTTGACGCAAGCCTTTAGAGCTATTGAAAAACTCATGAAACTAACCATTAATCTTTAGCGAGAAATTGGTTGTAGATCTGCAAGTGTGAAGCCAATGAATCCATTTGGAGTCAAACCCCATGCGAGCGATTACCAAATCAAGTATCTCCAAAATACATTGTCAAAGGCTTTAGAAAAATTTAATTTGATAACGAGCCCTGAAACTCCTTGTTTTTTTCCTGGAATCAATAATTTCATTGGAAATCAAAGGGTTATCAACCACCTGTCTTCCACTGACTGCTGCACTCTGAAAATGTGAAATGACTAAATGAAGATTATTTTTCAATCAATCAGCCAACACCTTAGCAATGATCTTATAGGCCCAATTCAAAATACCGATAGGTCTGAAATCCTTGACTATCCGCATTCCCACACATTTAGGAATAAGCGATAGTGGTGTTCAACCGTCAATCCAGAAAATTTCTAGAGAATCGTCAACACCCAATTATCGATTAGAGAATCGTCGTCATGCCCCTAAGGGCCCTACCCCTATTGGGGCGTCAACACTGAGAGAGCCTGATCAATTTGAGACAATGCTCAAACTTGATCCCTGGAACCGCTTTTGTCAACATGTCAGCTGGGTTGTCTTTAGTACTCACATTCTCCAAGAGAACATCTTCATCATTGATGACATACCTCAGAAAATGATACCGCACATCAATGTGCCTCGTCCAGGCATGATGAACCTAGTTCTTCGCCAAATGGATAACACGCTGACTGTCACATCATCCTGAGTAACACCCAAATCACTAACCAAGCCTCGAAGCCAGATGGCTTCCTTCACCGCCTCTGATAAAGCCATGTACTCTGCTTCAGTAGTAGACAAAACAATTGTAGACTGTAACTGAGACTTCCAACTCACCGAACCCATCGCCAATGTAAAACAATAACTTGTAGTCGATCGACGCCTATCAAGATCACCAGGGTAATTCGAATCTACATAACCTCGGATCATATTTGACACATCTCCTCTCTTCTATACTAAACCAACATCCAACGTACCCCAAAGATATCTCAATATTCACTTCACTACCTACCAATGTTGTTTTCCAGAGTTTGACATAAACCTACTAACCAAACTGACTGCATGAGCGATATCCGGGCGTGTGCAAATCATGGCATACATAAAACTACCAACTGCACTAGCATAGGGAATTAGTGACATGTATTCCCTCTCATCCTCTGTGTTAAGAGACAACTTACCCGAGAGCTTAAAATGAACAGCCAAAGAAGTACTTACCGGCTTAGACGTATCCATGTCAAAACGGTGAATAACCTTCTCTAAGTATTGTCTCTGCGACAATGTCAGTCTGCCTTTCTTCCTATCTCTCACTATCTCCATCCCAAGTATCTTCTTCGCTGAACCAAGATCTTTCATCTCAAACTCCATGCTAAGTTTCAACTTCAATTTATCAATTTCTTTCATGCTTTTCGCAGCAATGAGCATGTCATCAACATAAAGTAAGCTAAATACGAAAGACCCATCCTTGAGCTTCTGTGTGAA